>CM069910.1:51430688-51715013 GCA_036172215.1 Camellia granthamiana
CATATTACATGATATATATAATGATCATAGTTTGAAAATATTTTAATCTTTTAACCCTTAATTTGGAGTACGGACCCCCTTAATTATATCAGAATCTTAATTCAGAAGCCCACTTCTGTATTCAAACGTGAGATTTAAAATGAACCCAAATACATAGTCCAATCCTATGAGTGCTCTGACCTCAGTTTTGTGACTGTTTGTGTAGAGTTCAACTGAATTAAAAAGAACATAGTGAATCATGTATTGTATTATAACCTGTACGTGTAGGTCCTAACATACATAATACTTGCTGCTGGGGCTGTATCAGTCGAGGTGGTGTACTTGGCATACAAGGGAGACGAAGCCATCACTTGGAGCAAAGCGTGCATTTCATTCGGAGAGTTTTGTCAAAAGGCCACTGCATCCTTAGCCATCACATTTGTGGTTGTACTCTGCTATGCAACGCTCTCGCTCATCTCCTCCTACAGGCTCTTCAGCAAATATGATGCACCACCGCTTAGCCACCACAGCAAGGGATTAGAGATCGCTGCCTTCCATGGCTGATCTCTCACCAGCTTCCTTTAGCCCAAACTCTTTCATGTTTTTACCAGTTACGTACACGTAATAGCATCTCCAAGTACAGGATATAATGCATGCTTTGCTGACATAAAATGAATGCACTTGCATTTGAGCCCTATTTGTAGGATGAAACATGCTCTCTGTTCTCTCTTTTAACTTGCATATCTTATTTGGTCATATTTGATGCACATACTGAAAACATTTTTAGGGGAAAAATAAAAAATTATTTTTTACCAGAACAATCAGGGCGTAAGAGAATGCCTAAGCCTATCCACCATTCAAGTAACCATCCGCGACTGCAAATGGTTTGTTACATCAAAATGAGAGGGACATTACAACACTAACTAAACTGACGTTACCATTGCATCAAGAGGCACACTAACAATCCAAGACTGCAAATGGAAAATGAGAGGGACATTGCAACAACGCCTAAATTGAACTTACTATTGCATCAAGATGCACACTAACAACAAAGGAACTGAAAATGCCATACAAACTAGGGAATATCGTTTGGATAATTATTCAGTACTTACGAAATATCATTATCCACATAATAGGCAATAGAGAGAAGAATTTTTTTTGAACATGATAGAGAGAAAAGAATGACAACGCCTAAATTGACCTTACTATTGCATCAAGAGGCACACTAACAACAAAGGAACTGAAAATGCCATACAAACTAGGGAATATCGTTTGGATAATTATTTAGTACTTACGAAATATCATTATCCACATAATAGGCAGTAGAGAGAAAAGAATGATTAACTTAATGTGTTTTGTGATTCCTCTCGACATTGTATTTCAAAACTACCAAATTGTTTTCCACTCCAAGCCATGAATTCCATGGGCCAAACCAGCTAGTCACACATTAAGTTCCCAAATAATATCTGTTGGCTTTTTGGCTTTTCGAAGGATAATTTTGTAAATGCGAGCGTGCCAGCAAGGATCAATCAGTCCTTACAGAAATTATAATTGCCAACCAATTTATCAGACGATTGTGTTTTTTTAGTTCTTTCAGCCTCAATGAAGAGGACTTTTACTGGTGGCTTGACTTAGGAGAAATTAAGAAAGATAACAAGCAATATGAAGAACAATCGCAGTATTTCATTAAAAATGAACACTTACAATAGTCCAAACTCAGCCTCGAAGAGGTTTACAGCAACAGTCTACTTGAATCTACTTGAAACTACTCCTAGGAATCGAAGTGCAGTGCAGATATTTAAAGGACAAGTATTTAAAGTGCAGGTATTTAAAGTGCAGGAAATGTAAAACTGGGAAAGAAAATATAAAGTAAATGACTGGTTTGTATGATCTGAGTCTGGGGCTTTTTTCTGGGGACTTCCTTGCTATTTATACTTGCCAAGGATGACCTTCGAACTGCACTTCAAACCGTCGAACTGCTCCTCCATGATTGCTGATCATGCTGCCTTAGAAGTAGTTCCACTACGCCATCACTTGCAGTTAAACTTCCCTCTTATATTTGAATTTGAATATGAGTAACCGTTGAGGCCACGTCATCTTTCGTTTCTTTATTGATCTGGTGCTACTCGGATCATGTGAGAACCAATTGTCATCGCCACGTGTACGATCAGGATTGAAGATATGAATCATCTTCCCATAATACCCTTATTCTGCCACGTGTCGAATTGTTATTGGCTTTTACAAAATATATAGCCAACATTACCCCCCGCACTAATATACCCAATACTTGGTGATATTAGTGGATTAAAAACTTTTCCCGCGTTTTTGGAATGTGCACGGAATCTACTTTCGGGAAACATAACCGTCACCCATTTGGTGATCATTAGCATTAACTCTCAAATTATTGAATATTTCAATATCTTTAGCATCCGAACGGATTATGGCTCAATCAACTTCTCATTCTACTGATCAAGCATACGAAGAGCCATTGAGTAATGCTGTTTCCCCTCGAAAAAATCTTCACGCATTCATTAGCCATCTTTATCCGCCCTTCCATATTCAGGTTGTGGAGGCTTTTGCGAATTTATCAAGCTTTGGACTATGCGCATATTGCCATTAACCCTTCGATTCACAACTCCGTAAATACAAGAAGTTCTTCCTCTAGCATCCCTTTGTACTTTGAACAAACTACCCTCAAATCTTTGCTTCGATAAGTTACAAATATGGATTCGGGAAGTTCTTCTTTGCACACCTCTGCATGGGATGAAGCTATAACTTCTTCATCGTCTGGGACTTCTGGTTGGACAAACTGGTCGTCCTCTGAGACTTATGATGTAAGGGAGCGCATCAACCATCATTTTGTTGAGTTTACTGATCCCTTGGAGTTTCCTTCCTTCGCTCGAAGTTTAGTAGTCTACCCTTACGTGCCCATTGATTTTCGACGTAGTTTAGAAGAAAATCTGCTCGTGGCCTGGTATACCTCATCCATGCCCACAAAGATAATGCATCCTACCCGGCGCCCGGAAGAAGCACAAGGATACAGTCCTTCATTCTTAGCCAAGAAGGCGAAGATTTGTTCTTCTGATTGGCTTGATTACATTAATGCCTTTGTTCCTTCCACTCCCACGCCATCTCTTACAATAGAGGCATCCACACCTTCTTCTTCATCTTCTGAATTTGAAGCCTCTACTCCTTCTTCTCCTCCCGCTCTTTCCTGGATAGAGAAACTAAGGCTTGCTCTTCCAATGGACAGAGTTTTTTCACCTTACAACCCTCCATTATTCCCTTCTCCAACTGAGCGGAAACAAGCTCAACTTCTGCTAGCGGCTTTCTCTCACTTGCCTTTCAATGTTCTTGAGGGTGATACCCCTCTCAAGAACTTTCAATGGGCTTGTGATATTTTGACCAGGGGCCATATCCTTAACCCCATCGCCCAAGCAGAACTTTACCTATTTCTGGACCAACTTCCAATGCTCCTCCATTGGCATCGAAATTCTCTGGTTGCTACGCAATCTTTGGATCAACTCTCATCCCTACGAATTCATGCTCAATACGAAGCAGAGAACTTCCTCGAAGAGTTCGATGACTTCAGAAATAAAGAATCTGCGTATTGGGACGATTTGGTTATAGATGAACTGGAACAAACACTGAGGGGGGAAGCTTTCGAAATAAAGGCTGAAGAGCTCTATTATGAAGTAAGAGCACATCAGCTTATGCAGCCAACATTGGAGGAGATAGAAGAAATAATAAAGAAAGAACAAAAATTCATTGATCATTGTTGGATGAAATTCCATGACCTTGTTATTTATTCTATTCCTTATTTTTATGAGCTAGAATTTGTACCCAGATAGGGTCACTTGATGTAACTGTTTTGGCTTTAGTACAAACAAAGTCTTTTTACATTTGTCATTGTTTGGCTTTGTTCCTTTTTGTCTTTAAAAGCCAACCCATAGCTTCGAATTAAACAATCTCATCCTTCGAATCTGGATTTAATTGTCTAATGAAACGCTAAAAGAGCCAACATGTCAGTTTATGGGGTGTTGTTGACAATTCTGGCTGTTATTACCTGGAATCAATGCTCTGAACTTATTAACATTACCCTTCAGAACTAACTATAGCCAATATATGATCATGGTTAATGTAACCAATCAATTTCAAATTAACTAGTTTGCCTAGAAGAGTAATCCACATTGTTCTGGTTCAAAAGCAATTCCTCTTTTTATATGTAATAAAACCAAATATTGGTTTCAATGCGTCGAACAGTGCTCCTCATCCCTCAAAGGATCCGAAGACTTGCTTTGAAGGTCATTACTTTGATAAACGGGCCCTAAAACCCCTTGAAGTAGACCAATACTCGAACAGTCCAGTGTATTCGAACATGAGTACGCTTCGAAGCTGGCTTCCGTGCTTTGAAGCCATAGTTGTTTGAATATTCGGCTTCGAAGCCAAATATCTTGCTTCGAAGCTGGCATCGGCGTCCGGAATGTGCTTTTCCCTCCAAAAATTATCAATATTGGAAAGAACTCCTCGTATTCGTACTTTTAGTACATAACGATTTACGCAATATATTTTTCAGACACGGAACCTTTTAAAAGCCCCTTTGCTTTGTACTCTGAAATCACTTGCTCTTTTGGCACACAAACCCTACCGATCTCCTATTAAACCCCTCTTCCTTATTACTTGCTATCAATGGATCCTTCCTCACTAAAAGTGTTTACTGACGATCGTATCAGTCCTACCTTGGCTTTGAAGCGATGTATCGATGAAGAAATCACTAAACTGTCATCTGGTGAGTCAAGCCACATAGATGGACGTCTTTTCGTGCCTCGTCATAGCGACAAACAGGAATACGTTCTTGGCCCTATCTTTTGGGAAGCTCCTGCTCAACTCGCAGCCCTATATCCTCGCTTGGAGGACCATTTTCTTCTTTACGAAGTAGGGCTTGATTGGGGAAACTGGAGGGTGAATCGTCCTCACCGTTGCTGGCCGACAATGAGGACTGAATGGGAAGAATGGTATGACAGAGTTGTACCTGCAAGAGAAGATGACCTGCAAGAGCTCTGTATCCTCGACGCCCTTCGTCTTTCCAGGTTCATCATTCCTGAGGACCCTTTCTTGATACCTGCTGCCTTATGTTTCTGGAATATGGCTTTTAATTTCTTTCAATTTCGGTGCGGCATGATGGCCCCCACCGTTCTTGATATTTGCCATCTCTTAGGGCTTTCTCCACATGGTTCTCCATTTACTCCCAACTATCCAGACCTTCCTGTTAAGTTTTCCCTTCCGTCCTTAAGCTCCTCTTATAGTGATTTTGTAAAGTCTGAAAATAAAAGGGAAGGTCCTGTGAGGGACAGAGAGCTATTTTCCTTCATTTTATATTGGTTATGCAAATTCCTCTTTTGCACCTCATCTCAGAGGATTATGCCTGAGTTTGTCCCTCTCGCGAAGGCACTTGTTTTGAAAAAACATATAGCTCTTGCTCCTTATCTTTTAGGTCATGTCTACAGAGTCTGTTCCCAATTTTGTGAAAAACCTCTTGATGCCAACCAAGGAGGTCCCTTCTGGGTACTTCAACTTTGGCTCTTCGCCTATTTCACTGACCTACACCCCAAATGTCTAAAATTCCTTGTTCAGGACCCTAGTAATTATGGGGAAAAGTATGTTAGGATTGCCCTTTACCCTGCTTCATTCGCTTACTACTTTACCTTTTTTTATCAACTCCCCATTTCTCCATCTGCCTCTTTCTTTTGTCCTTTTGAAGCCAATAAAGGACCAACCTGGCTGCAAGCTTTCCTGGCTGATAAAGAATGCTCCACTTCTCCTCACAAAGACATGTGGGCCTCTATACTACTACCAAGGGAATTGTTCATTGGTAGTCTAAACCCTCGAGCTTACAAATGCATATCTGAGGTGTACTGCCCTTCTCAATTTGCCAGACAATTTGGACTCACTCAAGGGATACCAGTTCCTCTTTGCAGTCTCTCGAATGTCCATCTTACTGTCAGAGATTCGAAAATATCCAAATCGAGACTAGAGACGGCCATTCTCAAATTACTGAAAGAGTTGAATGAGTTCCAATCTGTCCCTTTTCTTCCGTATGGTTCAGTCTTGAAAAGATTCCAGAACTGGTGGACAGTCAATATGGAAGTGCGCTTATCTGAACATCCTCATGACTTGCTGGTAGGATTGGGAGTGCCTTCGAAGGCTAAGTCAGCGACATCTCATGAGGCTGCCACAACTAAACCTACAGCTTCATCCCCTCCAGCTAGAGTTACTAGAGCTACTTCGAAGAAGGGTAAACATTTTCAGACTTCTCCTTTTCCTTTCTTTTGAACCTTTTGTTCCTTCCCTTTACACTTTTGTTCTTTTGTGCAGGGCCTCTACACGAAGAATCTCCCAAGAGAGCTGAAACTTTAGCTGTTCTCAAAAAGAGACAACAAGAACAAAAACACAAAAGGAATCTAGTCCTTCCTCCTGAGGAATCCGAAGAAGAGGTTGAGCAAGAGCCCTTGCAGAGAACAAAGAGACAAAAGATAGTTGCCTCCCTTCCTGATACAACTAAGCATTCTTCTTTCGAAACACCCACTACAGTAACGGAGGAAGCACTTACCTCTGAAAAATCTGAAACTCAAATTGAAGAGAGGGAGATTGATAAAGAACCAGTAGTATCACTGCCAAGGAGGCAGAGAAAGAAGATGACTGTTTCTGCTGCTGACTTGGTGGAAGATCCGATTCATAAAGCCGCTGCCAAGGCAGTGGAACAAGAACATTCCAAAGCAATAATCGTTTTTGAGAGGGCTGAGAAGAAACGGCAGCAACAGTTTCTGAGAGATGAAGCTGCTGCTGCTGATGTGTTACAAAGAGAAATTGTTCGAAGACAACAAATTGCCGAACGTTATTCTCTTCGAAGTTCTCCCATCAATATCAACATTTCTGAGACAAGTAATTTCTTTCATTCTTCTGTTGTTTTTCTTTTGTTAACTTTGACGCTGGATTATGACATTGCTTTTCGTCTCTTCTTCTTGCAGCAACACCCACTGCATTCATCTTTCCAGTGAGGCCTCCCTCAATTTCAATTGAGGTCGATCAAATGCAGAATGTGAGGGTCGTTCAAATCGCACTCCCACTTTCAAGGCCTACATTTGATGTGCCTTCTTTGAGCCCCATCATTCCTCCATCTCTTTTCCTTGGTCTAGAACCATATCTTCCTTTTTTGGCTTTTAACCCGCCTCAGTATGCTTCTTCGAGCCTTGCTCTTCCTTCTTCCAAGGATATTCCAGTGGATTCTCCCACAGAGGGTACTGGTAGTTCTCCAGTTCATAATTTATCACCTATGTCCACTTCCAGCCCCTCTTCACTAGATTCATTGGTGGCTAAAACCATAGAGGCTGCCAAAGATGCTCCATCCATTTCTCCCATCCCCATGCAGCCCTTTGTGTCTTCCACCACAATACTTTCTATGCCCTTCATGTCTAGGGATGAGGTAGACATCTTCGAAGGAAGACTCGCTAGTCTTTTCAATGTACCTTCTACCTCTCCAACATTTAGTGCTGAAGCTGAGCCATTAGTCTTGGCTAACTCCTTGCTGGAGATTTTCGAGAGTCCTTCTCCCAGCAACAAGCCTCCTGCACCTTCAATAGATCTAGACACATGTTTGGAACTGCTAACTTCCTTTTCGAGGATTCCCTTCGAGGCTCTTCAAAGGCCTATCATTAGAAATGGGTTTCTTCAGTGTTGCAACATTGCTGAACAGTCCAGCATGAATGTCTCAAATCATCTATCTCAGGCTGCAGCTACTATTGATTTTTATCTCAACATCTGTCATGCTGCTAAGACTGCGGATGAGAAGCTGGTTAGAGACCAGAGTTTTGTTTCTCAAGTGCATACTAAAGTAGCAGATCTCAAGGAACAACACTCTTCTGTCTCCCAGTTTCGAATCCAACTGCTGGAGAAAAAAGCTCAACTTGAAGAGGAGTTGGCTGCAGTAAACCAAGCCTTGGTTCGAACTGATACCAAATTGCAACTTACCAACCAAGAGCTAGCTGACCGAAAAGAAGACATGGCTACAGCTATTCAACTGTTTCCAGCACTTAGCCATAGGAAGTCCACTGTACAAAAACAATTAAGACATTGTAATGATTTTTGGGCCAATCTGTGGCACAATGTATTTAATTCTTTATAAAAGAACAAATTTTGTCTATCATTTAAGTAGTCTTATGTTTTCGTAGTTGATGCTTTATGTTATTCCTTGTGTTTCCCAAATGGTTGGAAAATAAGGTTTTAAATATCTGCCATTAATCTTTTTGGGATGTACATAACCATTCAAATTTCTTAAATGATATGCCCCAAAAGGCAGAACTCTATGAATTTGATATGGTCCTTCCCAATTAGGTGACCATTTGCCAAACTTATGGCTTTTAATCCCTATTGGGAGTATTGTTTTCCATACCAAATCACCTTCATCAAAGCCAATGTGTTTGACCCTTTTATTATAATTCTTGGCTGCTTTCTTCTTCTGGAAAAGAATGCTATTTAATGCCAAAATTCTGGCTTCATCTATGCCTTCTAATTCCAAGCACATGCTTTGATGGTATTGCTCAGGATTTAACTGATCTTGGCATCTTACCCTTAAAGATTTAACATTGATTTCCACAGGTAAAACTGCATCATGCCCATATACCAAGGCATAAGGAATAACCCCTGTGCTTGACCTAGGAGAGGTTCTGTAAGCCCATAACACATCCAACAACAGGTTATGCCAATCCCTAGGATTATCCTCCACAACCTTTTGTATTCCCTTTTTTAAGGACTTATTGGATGATTCGGCCTGACCATTAGCTTGTGCATAATAGGGTGTGGAATTAACAAGGCTAATTCCAAACTCTGCCACAAAAGACTTCACCATTTTCCCATCAAACACAGTCCCATTATCAACTGTTATGGTTTGTGGAATGCCAAATCTATGGATCAGATCTTTAATGAACCCAATAACCTCTGTTTGGTCTACAGCCTTGTATGGCTTAGCTTCGACCCACTTAGTGAAGTAATCGGTAGCCACTAAAATGAAACAATGATGTTTCGAAGAAGGTGGGTGTATTTTTCCCATCATATCCATGGCCCATCCTCTGAATGGCCAGGGCTTTACTACTGCATGTAGGTCAGTTATGGGTACATGCCTTATTGTGCCATGCTTTTGGCATGCCTGGCAGCCCTTTGCATATTCTATGCAGTCTTTAAGGATAGTTGGCCAGTAGTAAGAATGCCTTCGAAGCAACCATCTCATCTTTACGCCGGGTTGATGAGCACCATAAATGCCTTCATGAACCTCAGCCATAGCTGTTAATGCTTCTCTTGGGCCTAAACATTCCAGCAATAGGCCATCTCCCCCCCTTTTATAAAGAGCATTACCATACATGATGTATTGCATAGACTGCAATTTAACTTTTCTGCTGGCCTTCGAAGATGGACCAGCCAAATACTGCATTATTGGATGCCTCCAATCTTGTTCTTGCAAGTCATTATGATTGACTTCTAAGACTACATTCCTTTTATTCAAAGGTGGTATCAATTTTTGATATGTTGTTTGGCCTATGCTCCTTTGGGTATTATCCCTTCTCTTGAAGTTCGAAGCTTTCTGAGCCACATCATTAGCTCTATTGTTCAAGAATCTTGGAGCATGGGTTACATTTGCTACCTGAAATTGAGAAAGCAGATGTAATGCAACAACATAATATGGTAAAATACTTATGCTTTGACACTTGAAAATCCCATTTACTTGGTTAACCACCAACTGAGAGTCTCCAAATATATCAACTGCATGTACTTGTAATCCAATAAGGATCTCTAGCCCCACTATTAAGGCTTCGTACTCAGCCTGGTTATTGGAACAAGTAACTTCGTCCACTCTGAAACCATGTGTGGTTTCTACCCCTTGTGGAGATTTAATCACAATACCAATTCCAACTAAACCATTGGCTTTCGATCCATCGAACCACATCTGCCATGGCTCAACACTGGTCATGCCAAGTTCCATTACTTCTTGGTTCTCTGTTTGAGATGGATGGTCTGCTAGAAAATTGGCTAAGACTTGCCCTTTTACTGCCTTTTGAGGGACATATTCTAAATGAAATTCTGATAAGGCTAGTATCCACTTGCCAATTCTTCCCCTCAACATAGGTCTTGACAACATATACTTAACCAAATCTGTGGTTGCAATCACCAAGACAGTTGTAGGTAAAAGATAATATCTTAATTTCATTGCAGCAAAATACAAAGCAAGGCACAGCTTTTCGACAGCTGAGTATTTACATTCACAAGAATTTAAAAACCTACTAAGGTAATAAACAGCTTGTTCCCTGCCTTCTTCATTGTCCTGGGCCAAGAAAGCTCCCAATGAATCTTCTGCTGCAGCTATATACAACTTCAAGGGCTTGTTTCCCTTTGGTGGCATCAGTACTGGAGGATTGGCCAAGTAGGCTTTAATACCTTCGAAAGCAGTTTGATGCTCTGTTGTCCAAACAAATTCTTCTTCATCCTTCAGCCTTAACAAGGAAGAAAATGCTTTAGTTTTCCCAGCAGTGTTAGAAATAAACCTTCTAAGAAAGTTAACCTGCCCAAGGAACCTTTGTAATTCTTTCTTACTTGATGGAGGCTTAGCTTCGATGATGGCTTTGGCTTTGTTCTGATCAATCTGTATTCCTTTCTTGTGCACCACATAACCCAAGAAGTTTCCAGATGATACACCAAAGGCACATTTGAGAGGATTGAGTTTTAGCTTGAACTTCCTCATTCTTTCAAAAGCTGTTTCCAACTGAAACAGATGTTCTTTCATGGACTGGGATTTCACTATAATGTCGTCAATATAACACTCTAGATACCCTCCAATGAGATCATGAAAGATGGTGTTCATAGCCCTTTGATATGTTGCCCCAGCATTCTTCAGGCCAAATGGCATCTTAATCCATTCGAAGGTGCCAATATTTCCAGGACATCTGAATGCTGTCTTGTGGATATCCTCCTCCGCAATGCAGATTTGGTTATAACCAGAATGCCCATCCATCATTGACAAAACTTGGTGCCCTGCTGAACTATCTACCAGTAGGTCCACTATAGGCATAGGGTACTCATCTTTGGGAGTCGCTAGGTTTAAGTTTCTGAAATCGATGCATACCCTCATTTTACCATTCTTCTTAACTACAGGTACAATATTAGATAGCCATTCAACATACCTGGCTGTCCTAATAAAGCCTGCTTTAAGTAGTCTAAGGATCTCTTCTTTGACCTTCTGAATTACTTCTGGACTCATCCTTCTCGGTTTCTGCTTGTATGGCTTGAAATTTGGCTTCATAGGGAGTCTATGTTCCACTAATGACCTATCCAATCCTGGTAGTTCATTATAAGACCATGCAAAGCAATCTTTGTATTTCTTTAGAACAACCAATAACTGGTCTCTGTCCAGAACGTTCAAACAAGCACTTATGTAGGTTGGCTGTTGTACAGAACCTTCCCCTAAATTCACTTCTTCTAAGGGATCTTGTGTCTGAGAACTTACTAAAGCTTCCTCTTTGATTCCTTCTACCTTCGAAGCATATTTCTTGCTTTGCTCCACTCGCAAGTTCTCTGGTTCCACATCCTTACCTTCTTCCTCATAGACAAAATCTGTCCATAAGGCATCCTCCTCTTGTATCTCCTGGACCTTTGTCTCAATGTCCAATGCGCAATATTTCCCAAGGGTCAAAACTCTGACCTGTAACTGCTCTTGTTTACAGCCAATCATCATGGCTTCTCTTTCTTGCTCCTGTACTTTCTGGACTATTGCTTCTACGTCCAATGGTGAGAATTTAACCAGAGCCAAAGACTTGGCTTCTTGCTCTTCATCTCTTTGCCTATAACCAGGCATCATTGTCATCTTTCACGACAGCCTCTTCATCAGCACTCTCTTGGACTAAGTGCTTTAGGTGTGTCACTTCCTCATCAGCCGTCACTTCGGCTGAGCCATCAGCTTTCCTCAGTATACTGAGTGGTGTTACTCCCTCAATATACAACTTGGCCTCTGCAAAGTCTGCACAGGCTATGAAGGGTTGAGGATCTGCATCAATTTCCTCTGTCTCTCCATTACCCAAGGCCATCATGATCTTCTGATGCAAAGAGGAAGGCACACATTTGTTGGTGTGGATCCAATCTCTCCCAAGTAAGGCATTATATTTGGCATTGCTGTCGATGACGAAGAATGCTGTCATACAATCCCTGGTTCCCACACTCAAATTAATAGGCAGAATCCCTTGAGCCATCTGTTTATCTCCAGCAAAACCAGCAATAGTCGTGCTGGTTGGGATCAACCTGGGATTCTTTTTCCCTAGTTTCTTCAAAGAAGATTTCGGTAATAAGTTCACTGCTGCCCCATTGTCTACCAGGACTCGGTTTAGCTGTATCCCATCAAAGAAAGCCTTGATGTACAAAGGCTTGACATGCTGGGTCATGGAATTTGAGGGATATTCAAAAGGGTATGAGAGGTTGATGCTCACTTCTTCCTCGCTCTCATACTCAGTTTCCATTGGAGTAGCCATTTCAGGAGCATCCTGTACCATACTCACTTGTGACTCCTCACTAGACACAGGAATTGGATCCATGTCTTGGTCACCATGACCCTCATTTTCAGCCTGGAATTCATGAGGTAGTATGTGTACCATATTGACTGATACAGGGGGAAATGAGCCAAACTGAATGGCTGACTGTACCTTCTTCCCCTCTTGGCTACCTTGCTCAGTGTCCTCAGCAGCATCCTCCATGCTGCACTCTGGTATTTCATTGATAACTGATCCCTTCGAAGGATCCTTTTCAACTGGTTCTTCAGTCAGAAATGTATGTTCAGCCATGAAGGCTTCGAACATTTCTTCTTCTGCCATTTCCTTCTTTTGGCTCATGTCAATCTCGTCTCCCACTTCACTATCACTTTCCATCAGAGCCTTCTCCAATCCTGCCAAACTAGACTTCTCCCTGGCCTTTAGTTCAGAATGAACTTGGGCCAATTGTTCTCTGCTACAAACCACTTTGCTTTGCAGAGTCGGCTTTGGAGTATGATCTGACTTCGAAGTTTTCTTTCCTTCTGTCTTGACCTGTGAAGAACTCTCTCCACTTTCTTTCAGATCTTGCTGGTACTGGGTATACCTGCGTTGAATTTTCCTTCTTTGTGATCTGGAAATGACTGGGACCATGTCTGGTTCCTTTGTCTTTGGATGTTTAAGTAATACCCAATTGTTTGGGGCCACCAAAGGAGGCTTGACCATCCTGCCTTGGTTTCCAACATCCCTTTGAGTAGGCGCCTCCCTAGGTTTGTTCTGCATTACAAACCAATCTGGGACCCCTGGTACCCACGAGCTTACTGATCCAGATGTCGAACTGTTTCCTTCTACCTTCGAAGCCATCTTCGAAGCTGGCTGTGAAGGTAAATGCTTGGCTCTGACTTCATGTTTTGAACCTGGTTCAGTCCTTCGATGAAAAGAGCCATTTTCCGTCCTTCGCAAGGTTGGTCTAAAAGGCCAATCTCTGGCTTTACTCCCATAACCTGGACCCCTCTCCAATCTTCTTTCAGAATGGCTGCTTTCTACTCTGTAGTAGTTAGGTGGCCTAGACTCATACACAGGCCTCTTGCCTTTAGCATGCATTCTGTCCACTACAGGTTCCACCACTAATGGGCGCTGCCTGTCACCAGCCGGATACGGCCTTTTGTTGTGAGCATTGGTTGATTTAGGACGTCTCTGAACATCCTTATAGTATTGCTTCCCATCAATTGGAAGCCCCTTTAACCATTTGTAACTTAATCTGCATCTAGGACACATCCTCTGCACTACAGCTGCTTCGAGAGAATCATCGTCCAGTGCTTCTTCATCAGAGTGTTCCCTCTGACGTGAGAAACCTTGTCCAATAGTTGGTGGGTTTCCAATCTCCTTCTTGGCAGTCGTCTGGTTGGCAATATGCATTTGCACGTTGACCTCTTCCAATTCCTGCAAAGATAGATTCTGAAAGTTTGGTACAACCACATTAGCCGCGCTTTCTCCAACTTCTGGAAATGGGTTGCTGTCAATTCCCATGGCTTTTTCTGTTTTGGCTGGGAACTTCAAACTTCCTTTTCGAATTTGCTCTTGGATCCTGTCTCGAAAAACAATACAGGTTTTAGTTGAGTGAGACCAAGAATTATGCCATTTACAGTACACTTTTCCTTTAAGTTCTTCTGGAGATGGCAGTTTAACTCCTTTTGGTAACTTAAGGAAATTGGCTGCAAGCAAATGATCAAAAATGTCATCTGCTTTTGTTAAGTCAAAAGAATACTTTCGGTGAAAGTCTTTCTTTTTAAACTGTTGGTCGATGGTTGTATCCTTATGAATTAATGCTTCACAGATTACCGGTTCTTTGCCCACAATCTCTGCTGCATCAATCTCATAATTGGGATCTCTATAATACGTCTTATACGAAGCATTATTTCGATCTTGTTCCTCCTCTAGTAATGCTTCATATCGAGACACCTTATAGGTTAATTCGACCAAATCCCTAAATTCAGTTGAGTCAAATTTCTTTCGAAGCCTGAACTCTAAACCGTTTTGAGCCAATCTGACAAATTCTGACTCTGGAAGGGTGACCCTACATTTATTTCGAGCCCTTTTAAATCTGGCAATAAACTGAGTAGCCTTTTCTTCAGGCCTTTGACTCAATCTTGCCAAGTCTGCCATGGACACCTCTGGCTCCGATTGGAAGAATTGGGCATGAAATGCCTCTTCCATTTGTTGCCAATTTTGAATGGAGCCAGGTGTAAGGTTGATATACCATACAAAGGCTCCCCCAGTCAGGGAATTTGGAAATAATCTCAGTTTCATGTAATCATGATTAGTGAATTCACCACATTGAGCAGCGAATCTGGCAATGTGCTCTACTGTTGATTGATTTCCAGTTCCATAGAACAAGGTAAAATCTGGTATTCTGAATCCTCTTGGATATTCATGTACCCTATCTACCCATTCTGGGTATGGTTTTCTGTATACAGGAGTTTGGACCCCCCGAGCCATCGGTCCACACATCTCCCTAACAATATCAACAATTTGGTCCCTAGGGACCATATTCTGTGCCTGCTGAACCAGTACTGGAGGAACAAACACAGGGTTTGGTGGACAAACTTGTGCTTGTGGCCCTCTTGGTCCATAAGGTGGTACATTTGGGACTGGTTGCCCCTGTGGTACAGGTTGCTGTTGGGGATATGGGTAACCCCTTTGAGCCTGTCCTGCGAAGGGACCTGCGAAAGGTGCTGGAACAGGTGTTGTGTCCCTTCCATTTACAGGAAAACTCTCCAACCCCCCGGGTATAAATTCAAACAAAGGATTATTATATCCCCTAGTGCCAGGTATGGCTTCGAACATGGGATTTGTAACCACTCTCATGCCAATTTCTTGTACTTGCCCAGATCCACCAACATGTGTGGCTTCATTGTTGGGTAGTGAGGCATTTTGGCCTACTACAGGCCTTGAAATGGGTTCATACCAAGACTGAGGCGATGGTCTTTCATAATTCTGAGTACTAGTCTGACCATTAGATTGTCCATTAATTTGCATAGGCTGTTTTTCTCTAGCCAATCTTTGCTGAGGGACATTTAAAACTTCCTCTGTGCGTCTTGTATTTGTTGGTTGGTGGTTACTCATTCGATCCAAAAAGGATGTTGCCCACCTTTCCATGGTGTTCATTAATTGTTGTCCCATAGCATCTACTAAGCCATCCCACGGATTTGTTGGCTGAGTAGATGGAACGGTGGATGTTCCAATTCCTTGGTTTCGTCCAATATTATGAACATATGGTTCTTGTCCAGAAGTACTGGTCTGTTCGACCATAGGTTCTGATAACATAGGAGTCTCCACAGGATGTGTTATCACATTATCCTCTGGATTAGGTATTTCTACCTCTCCTTCTACGCCTTCTTCCAGACGTTCATTTTCTCCTTGTCGTCTTCTTCTAGCCATTTTAAATTATGTCCCACCGGGCGTGCCAAAAATATATGTTGGCTTTTTGGCTTTTCGAAGGATAGTTTTGTAAATGCGAGCGTGCCAGCAAGGATCAATCAGTCCTTACAGAAATTATAATTGCCAACCAATTTATCAGACGATTGTGTTTTTTAGTTCTTTCAGCCTCAATGAAGAGGACTTTTACTGGTGGCTTGACTTAGGAGAAATTAAGAAAGATAACAAGCAATATGAAGAACAATCGCAGTATTTCATTAAAAATGAACACTTACAATAGTCCAAACTCAGCCTCGAAGAGGTTTACAGCAACAGTCTACTTGAATCTACTTGAAACTACTCCTAGGAATCGAAGTGCAGTGCAGATATTTAAAGGACAAGTATTTAAAGTGCAGGTATTTAAAGTGCAGGAAATGTAAAACTGGGAAAGAAAATATAAAGTAAATGACTGGTTTGTATGATCTGAGTCTGGGGGTTTTTTTCTGGGGACTTCCTTGCTATTTATACTTGCCAAGGATGACCTTCGAACTGCACTTCAAACCGTCGAACTGCTCCTCCATGATTGCTGATCATGCTGCCTTAGAAGTAGTTCCACTACGCCATCACTTGCAGTTAAACTTCCCTCTTATATTTGAATTTGAATATGAGTAACCGTTGGGGCCACGTCATCTTTCGTTTCTTTATTGATCTGGTGCTACTCGGATCATGTGAGAACCAATTGTCATCGCCACGTGTACGATCAGGATTGAAGATATGAATCATCTTCCCATAATACCCTTATTCTGCCACGTGTCGAATTGTTATTGGCTTTTACAAAATATATAGCCAACAACCTCATAGTTACTTTCGGAGGGAAACATTAATTTCTTCACGCATGTTAGAATCTGTCAAATCAAATGAAATAAGTAACAGTAGCAATTTAGTCCCAAATCCCTAGAAGGGTAGCCTATGTTTGGGAGGTGGATTTTGTGGTTTTTTTTGGGGTTAAAATAGTCATAAAATACAAAATAAGTTTTTTAATTTAATAAGACAAAACAGCACATCTAATTTATAATCATTACATTCTTTCTCTCATAAAAAAGTCAAAAAAATTAAAAAAAGTCAAAAGTCCTTCCCAAACCAAACTTTTTAAAATCTGTCAAATCAAATGAAATAAGTAACAGTAGCAATTTAGTCCCAAATCACTAGAAGGGTAGCCTATGTTTGGGAGGTGAGTTTTGTGATTTTTTTGGGGGTTAAAATAGTCATAAAATACAAAATAAGTTTTTTAGTTTAATAAGACAAAACAACACATCTAATTCTTAATAATTACATTCTTTCTCTCACAAAAAAGTCAAAAAAATTAAAAAAATCAAAAGTCCTTCCAAAACTAAACTTTTTAACCCTAAACTAAAATAATAAAAAAAAGTCAAAAAACTAATCCCCTTTTCAAAGGAAGGGAGATAAAGGAAAAAGCCTCATACACCCAGTGATTCATCACCCCCACCACCCCCCAGTGCCACGTGGCACTGCGGGATTGGAAGATAAAAAAAAAAAAAAAAAAAAAAAACAGAAAACGGGCCAATTGCTGCGCACCACCTCACTGGGGGTCGACCCCCAGTGGGTGTAGGCAGCAGCGTTGGGAGATAAAATGATAAGAGGATAAGTGACTATTTCCAAAGGATAGGAGGATAAAATGCATCTGACCTAAACCACGAGATGATAAAGAGGATTTTGCTCTTTTATTTTTTCAATCATTTTTTTAATATATTTATATGACTAACGAAATTTTTAACACAACCATCATCATATCATTTTTTCATCTTAAAATTAACGAAATAAAAATAAAATAAAATTTTATATGAATTAAAATATTAATAAAATCTAATATAATTATGTCAAATTTATAAAATTTATTACTACTTTTATCTCAAATTGTTTGTCTGGCACGTTAAATAATAACTTTAAAATAATAAATTATGTCACAAAACTTTCATTTTTTTTAGAAATTAAAAATATTTAATAAGATCTTATAATTGGAAAAAAAATTAAAATTTTTTAATACAAGAATATATTATTTTTTATATCAGAAAATCAATTTGAGAGGGATACATTTTTTCTAGATATCGGTGTAATTTAGCCAAGTATTTGAGATGATCTAAATAAGTGCACTTTTTGTCTTTTTAAGAAAAGATGTTCAGAAAAGTAGAGAGGTGATGTGATGAAAAAAAGATAAAAAGATAAAAATATGAATTATTTTGTGTATGCCAAACTTGACCTTATCGTAGTGTAGTCAACCTATGAACCCATGAAATTCAGGGAAAATTATACGGGGAGAGTTTTTATTATTTTTTTGTAAATATTTTTTGTGACCATTATTGATATGTAATTTCTTTTAAAATTTAATATAAAAAGGAGCAAAATTGAATTAAAAAAAAAAAAAAAAAAAAGCTTCCATGGAGGAGAAAAATCCAGTGTGAGGACCACCCTAAAAAACAAAACATGTGATCAAGCCAGGTCAAGTGGGGACCACATCTCATTTACACCGCTCATTTATACGGCTGTGATCATATCCACGTCACGAGTCAAAAACACGAACTGAACTCGGGAACGAGAAAAAGTACAGACACACTAACTCGTGGAACAATTTACGTACGGGATTTTGTGTACAGTGAACTTTTCTTATTTACGAATCACGAGGACTCTTCTAAATACGACAACGCATGACCACCACGTGTTTCTACATTTATCGATGTTGTACTCTTTGACCACTTATTTTTGCTCGGTCAAACCTACTCTACTGTGATCCTCTGCTACCTGATACACGTTAACAACCAGTCATTTGGAGTCACCACATAAAGCCTGCAAATACTACTGAGCGGGCCTCAAGGTGCTGGTACCATAGGATTATTTGAGGAAAGTGGATAAAAGTTATCTTTTAATTTTTAATTTATTTTAGATCTTTTTTTTTTTTTTTTTTTTTTATCAGAAAATAGTAATATCCATTAAAATAGCTCAAAAGCAGCTACAAGGAGAGGAATCCATCCAAAAAACAACTTACACCAACAAAGGTAAGAAGAAAATCAAAGAAAATACAGGAGTAAATCTATGAAAAAATGCCCAGCTACACATCAAGTGCTTGTGCTCGTACTGCAAAGCAGAGGCCGACAGGCGGCCGTAGAGCATGCCGAGAATAGATCAAAGAAATACATTCACAAAGTGGGTAAGCAACACTACACACAGATGGATTCCTAAAACAAGAACCAAACTAAAAAACAAAACCCAAGAAGGCCAAAACTCAAACCACCGACCGAAACGGTAGCAGATCTTCACCCAACTGGTTGGAGGAGGAGAACCTAGGAGCCCAGACGGTGGAGGCAACGGACCGGCAAGAGGAGGTAGATATGGTGGCGATGTGGTGGTGGCGACGCCGGTGTGGAGCTAAGAAGATGGAACCGACGGATCTGGTGAAAGCTGCAGCTGGGGTATGGCAGAGGGAAGGAGGAGGGAAGAAAACCAGACTAAATCCACCAAAAGAGGAAGAAACACCTCATCGGGAGGGAGAAATATGGAAAGCGAAACTTCCAAGGCTTATTGACCAGAAGGGCTAAGGGAACTGAAGAAAAAAAGGGGGTAGAGAGGAGGAGAGATGCGGCCGGAGGCCGGAGCCCCCCTCCCTCACCCCAACGGCGCTCAAAGACGAAAACCCTAAGATCAGAAAACGTTAGAGAGAGAGGCTCTGGGTTAGAGAGAGAATTTATTTTAGATCATATTCAGTATGTTTGGTTTAAGTTTTTTAAATTAAATTTTTTGAAAATTCATTTTTTTAGTTTTTGTATTTTTTTATTTTTAGTGAATATTTTTAAAATTTTAAACATTTTTTTTACTTTTTTAGATGCACCTTACTTAGATGTATCTAAAAAATAAAAAATTTGTGAAAAAAATATTTTAAAATTTTAATAAATACATAAAAATGTACAGAATTTTGGTATTTTTTTGTATTTTTGGTATTTAGTGAATTTTTAAAAGGTTTCTTTACATTTTTTTTACTTTTTAGGTATATTTATGTTAGGTATGTCTAAAAAGTAAAAAAAAAAATTGCTTAAAATATTTTAAAAATTCAGTAAAAATAAAAATCACGAAAAACAAGAAAGTAGAATTTTCTGAAAAGTATTTTTAAAAAAACACAACTAAGCAAGCTGATTATTTTTCATATATTTTTTTATATTTTTTAAAAATAATTAAAAAAAATCAAAAAGTTGACTTTTAATCATATTCCCAAAACAATCCATAGTACTTGGCATGGGTTTGATTCTATTTAACCGTGCAAGTCTTAATTAAATTGAAACTTATGCCAAAGAGTCAGCGTAAGTTTTTAAGTTATAGTTTCTCGTCTAAAATGAACAATAAGACACCATGGCAATTTTCACGTGGACACTGCCTTAGATCTATAGATAGATGTGAGGATTTTCCTATAATAATAATAAAAAAGGTCTTTTGGCTTTCTTTTTTCTTTTTCTTTTTTTAAAGTCATATTTTTTTTTTGTTTGACATGAGTTATTTTGACAAAATTAACTAATAAAGATAAAATAGAAGGGGGGGGGGGAACATAATTCAGATTGATTCACTTTGAGATAAAATTAGGACTAGTCCATTGGGTAATTCTATTTTCACACACTAGTTCCACTCAACTCATACACTTAATGAAAATTTTCATTAATACAATTTTGTCCTAAAATAAAAATACCATAATACCCTCATTTTCTTCTACTCAAATCCTATTTCTAAAACATCACAAGCATCCTCTATCGCTAGCGCCACCTCTCTCATCCGCCATCCCCTCTCCTCGTCTCTTTCTTATCCGTTTGCAATCACTTTCCGCCATGAATCACACACTCCCACAAGTTTCTCACCACGAATCACTCAATGTTGACTGTGGAGGTTTAGGATGGAGGAGGATAAGCTAGAAGTAGCGATGATGGTGGCGATGGAGGGTTGAAAGTGGCGGTAATGACAATAAAAGATGAGTAGATGAATGGGAAAAAAAAATAAGGTTGCGTTTGATTGTGTTTTGTAAATGTGATTTGAGAGTATGAGTTGTATTTTGAATTTGTGTGTTGTAGAATTATGATTTTTTTTTTTTTTTTTTAGATGGACAAAAAGGAAAACAAGACACGCAACAACAAAGAGACGCCTCCCTCCTAACGAGATTTGAGTGTAGAAAATTTGTTTGGTAAAGAGTTTTGAAAATAGTTTTGGAAAGGAGATTTGATTTGAGTGGGGAATTGTTGATGTGATATTTGATATGTGATACAAAAATTTACAACTCATAACTAAACATACAACTCAAAATTATTTTAAAGCACATTAAAAATTAAAAAAATTTCAGAAAATATTTTTCCCAATTATATAAATCAATTGCAAAAAAAAAAAAAATCTGTACAGCAGAGGACATTCGGGTGGATGTCCCCAAGGACGTCCGGGTGGTAGTCCCTAAGGACGACCGGGTGGTCTTCCCCTGGCCAAAAAAAATACAAAAACGCGCAGAATGGACAGAGCTTTCGGCAGAGTTTTGGAAAATTAATTCCAAAACTCTTACTAAACATAGAGCTGAAACTAACATGTAGAATCACATTTCAAAAGCACAACCAAACACAGCCTTAGACTCTGTTTAGTATAGTTTTAGAGTATGTTTTCAAAAATAAATAATAAAAAAATTTTCTTATTTCAATATGGTTTCATCTTTTTAGAGGCAAAAAAAATTTAAAATTAAAAAAAGATTTTTTTGGTATTTATTTTTGTCAAATCAATTTATATTTTTCCCATAAAAATTTCAAAAAATTAATTCAAACATTGAAACCAAACATAGCCTTAGGGTTTTAAAATTGAAAATGAGGGTAATATTAGAATATAGAGATGTGTACTGAGAATTTATATTTTTATAATTTGTGTATTGAGAAATTATTTATTAAATGTGTGTACTAAAAATAATTAGTATGTGGAAATAGAATTACCCCTAGTCCATTGTCTACGGTTTCAAAAATGTTAAAACCAAATCAATCTATTTAAATCATAGAATCAATCCAAACCAAACCATTTAAACACAGTTCAGCTCCATTTAGAACCACGGTTTCACATAATTTGTTCACAAATAAAAATCATTTAATATTTCATTTCAACATTAATCTATCCATAATTTTTTGAAACATAAACATACATATTGTTCCATCATTAACTTAAACAAACATAATATTTAGTAAATAAATATATGGGTAAATTACACTGACACTCCTTGAGTTTTGTCTTTAATACAAATACCCTCCACATTCTATAAATTACATTCCCCTCCCTAAGATTTAAACTTTCATTACAATTTAATTATTCTGTCAGTCAACCATTAAGTCAACTAACAAAAAAAGTTAGGCCTCGTTTGGCAAGTGGCTATTTTAGCCAAAAAGTCAAAAAGTCACTAAAAAAATCAAAAACCCAACAACCCATACCAAAAAATCAAAGATTCCATTTTCTCTCTACTTTTTGCACATCTTTTCGTAAAAAGCCAAAAAGTCATTCCAAACATACTAGTTTTTTTTGCATCACATTTTAGCCAAAAAGCCAAAAAGTTACTAGTGTTGTTTGGGAAGTGGGTTGGCTTTTTGGCTTTCTGACTTTTTTGGCCATTTTAGTCTGTGCTAAAAAGCTTGGTTTGGGAAGGGTTTTTTGGCTTTTTGACTTTTTTGACTTTTTTTGTGAGAGAAGAGTGTAATGATTATGGGTTGGATGTGATGTTTTGTTTGTTGCGGCTAAAATAGTCTATTTTGTCTTTCATGGCTAAAATAGCCCCAAACCTATCCAAATCCACTTGCCAAACCATGCCTAAAAAAGCCTGTTCCCAAACGAGGCCTTAATATAAGAATTTAATTTTTTAAAATGCATATTTTATTCTTATTATATAAAAAAACTAAAAAAAAAAATTACTAGATGAGTAAAGAAAATCTGTAAAGAATTACAAAAATTCATTCAATAGATATATTATTATACTATTAAAGATTTAGGTAATGCTATGGTACATAAGCTTTTGTGGCATTAATTTTCACAAATATTATAATTAGGTCATTTTCAATCATAATTTTTTTTAAAAAAAATAATTATAACCAAACATCACACAAAGTATAACCAAATACTTTTTGAATCATAACCAAAATAATGTTATAATTAATAGTTATAATTAACATCATAATATGTCATAACCAAAGACCATGATTGGGGCATATAAAATTTTTCTAAATGATAAATTGTTTGTCAATTTTATAGATGCAAATAAGGGTAAAATAGGTATTTTAAAAAATTAATTTCTTATATTAGTTTTATCCGTTAGTTGACTTAATGGTTGATTAATGGAATGATGAAATTGTAATGAAAGTTTAAACTTTAGCGAGAGGGATGTAATTTCTAGAATTTGAGGGGATACTTGTATTAAAGACAAACCTTAAAGGGGTGTCTGTGTAATTTACCCTAAATATATTGTTCAACATGTAACAAGTATAAAACTCCGATCAAACAAACATTTTTGTCTGTGGCAACAACAATTACAAAATTAAAATTAAAAAAAAAAGAAAAAAGAATAGTAGCAATAACAACACTGTTCACAGTAGCAACAGCTACACAAAGCCTAATTAATATAAGAGGGCAGAATTGTATGCATTATGATATATGATATACAAATGGTTTAAGTTACATACGGTCGAGATTAGTTCTAATCTGGAACCGTGAACTCCAATCTAGAACTGATTTGTGGAGAATGGATTTCCAATTTTTCAATCTATAAACAAATTACGGATTCAAAAAACCAATCCAAACCTATCGGATTGGAATAAACTGGTTTGGATTGCAGATTTTTTGGATTCTTTGCTTAGCCCTAGATAAAATAGACTAAGTTAGCCAATAAGATAAAATGTAATATCTAAATCATAATTATTTAACCTTTTTTTTTCACAACTATCAAATCAACTAAAAATTTATACCAAACATAATTTTTTTAGCCAAACTAAAATAACCAAAAAATAAAACAATTAGACTAATTAGCTCATCTCAAGCGAGCGCTTTTTGAGTAAACTTTTATCACATGTTTTTTTAAATAAATAAATCGGTAAATTACAAATACACTTTCTGAGGTTTCTTTAAAATACAGATTACTCCATGTGATATGAAAAATTACAAATACTCCCTTATTAGAATTTTTTATTTAACATAATTAACTAAAAAAATAAAATTCATAATTGTTCTCCTATATAATAATAAAATTACCTAAATTGTTAATTGAAACATATTTTTAACATCATTAAAAACTATTAATTGACTTGATGATTTATTAATAAAATGGACGATATGTTATGAAATTAGAAATCTCAGGGGTGGAATGTAATTTTCAAAATCACAAAAAACGATTCGTATTTTAATCAAATCTCAGAGGGTGTATTTGTAATTTACCCTAAAAAAAAATTGTTCTCATACAACTACCCTTATATAATTTTCTTAGAATAATTACCAAAAAAAAAAAGAAAAAGATTTGACCCTTATATTAAAATAATTTTTTAATTTTTTAATTTAAATCTTAATAGTTTGATTTATTTTTAATTTAAATTATTTATCTATTTCTGTTAACTAAAATCGACAAAAAAATTAATATTTTAGTCATTAAACTCAATGTAAATATACATTAAATGTCTAAAATATATATTCTTATTAAATTTAATGACTAAAATACCCACGTTTTGATCCATTTTATCTAATAAATATAAGGAAATTATTCGGATTGAAAAAAAAATCAAAAGATCATAATTTAAATTGACAAAATTAAAAAATTAGAGTTTATTTTGTTTTAAGAATCAAACCCTAAGATTTTTTTTTCTTTTGTATTTTTTCCAACTTTCTTTATATTACAACAAATTTTTAAAATTTCGTAATAATTTAGTATATGCTTGTTATGTAATGAAATAGTTATTTTTAATAAAAGTTATCATATAGTTATTTTATCTTGTGAACAACATGAGATGATTGCTAATATTTTTATTATGTTTGGGGTCTTGCTAATGATCGTTTAATAACTATTCTTTAAGAAATAAATAATGCTAAAAGAATTTGAATATTGATATACAATTTGCATATTTTTATATATTTTTTTATACTTTCCATATATTGCAATACATTTTTTAATCAATATAGCATTGCCCTTATCATTTTATAGCCCAAAAAATAGGTTCGTAAATGAATAAGTAAATATTTGCTAATAATTAATTGGTGGTGCTACATGCACCAATTGGCATATCAACTAGTGTATCAACATACCTTATGATATTATTATTGACTCCACCCATTATACAAATTAAAAATACCTAAACCTTTAAACTTATGTCACATCATCTGTTAGCATACTAATTGGTATACTAATTGATGCATATAGTATTATTCATAATTAATAATTAAGACAGTGTTAGTGTAATTAATTCAATTTAATATCATATAAAGTTACTATTCATATTTATTTAAGTTTATAGCATAATAAGAATAAAATAAAAAATTTGAAATTTGAATGATGCATACTTTCTATTTTAATTTTCAATTGCAAAAAATATAAAATAATATTATATATTCACAATCACTCTTTAATTATAAGTTATTATTACTTTTTTTCCCACTGAATGCTCACAAATTAGTGTGTTTTCTTAATATAATAAAATTATATTTTTTTTGCCACAAATTAATTAAATAACTTGTTGAGAGATGGAGGAAGCATATTCTAATTTCTTTAAGAGGTTCTAAATTCTATCTTGTCATTGTCATTAGATGTTACCTTTTTTCTTGTTTATTTATTTATTTTCCTTTTTGTTTAATTTATTGGTTTGTGTCATTTTCAAATGCATATTCCAAGAATCTTAACTCAGTGCTTTCAGTAGACATCAATTAGTGGTCAAAATTGAATTTCTTAATTTAGCACTAGAAAATTTAAAAACCGATACTAATTAAATTATTCAGAATTCTGTCACTTCTTGCGAATTTAGAAATTTTCCAGCATTTGAATTTAAAATTTATACAAAGAAATGAAAAATCAATGAAAATATAAGAATTTTTTTTCAAAAATCATTTTATTTTAATTTTTCTCTAATGTTTAAGATCCGAGCAGTGACTTACCAAGTGTCAAGTTAGTAATGAGTAATGCTAGAAATCTATACATTTTATTTATAAAATTATTTACAATAATGTGGCAAGGGAATGGGATCCGCAATTATTAAGTATGTAACAAATCAAAAGTTAACACATATCTTGACATATGTATGGACAGAATTACGAATTTTTTTTTGGAGTTATCAAACAATTTTCCTAATAAAAAGAGGCAACTTTTCTACAATCCACTAGCCTCCGTTTGGGAAGTGGGTTGGCTTTTTGATTTTTTGATTTTTTCGGCTATTTTAATCTGGGCTAAAAAGTTTGGTTTGTGAAGGGTTTTTTGGTTTTTTTAGATTTTTTTGTGAGAAAAGAGTGTAATGATTATGGATTGGATGTGATGTTTTATTTGTTGTGGCTAAAATAGCCTATTTTGTCTTTTGTGACTAAAATAGCTACAAAAACCCTTGCCAAATGGAGACTAGAGGATTTTGTTAGAGCCATCATGGACCCATCTCGTGTTCACTTTTGAGTCATTCATTTTTTAGTACTTTCTAAGTATATCGTCTATGCAAAAAAAATTTAAAAATAAATTATTGGACATCAATAATCTTGTGCTTGGATTATATTTATTTTTAAAAAAGTAATAGATTCAAACATATGATTACTCATATTCGATCAAATTAATTTTTTATATGAATAATTCGCTTAAAAAACAATAAAAGTAAATGATTTGAATGATCAAAATAAACCCGGAATGAGCCCATAATCCCCCCAGAATATTTAAGTTTATTTTCGTTGCGCATTAATCATTCAGATATTGGTGTAATTGTGTCTAGCATTCATTAAAAGTTGTTCTATTTTCCATTAGCCAGTTGCTCTCATATAGGAAGATATCTCCTATTCATTTTCAAAATCTGTTTTTTTTTATTTTTTTTATTTTTTTGAAAAATTAAAAATTAATTTGATAAAAGAAATTAAAAAGAAAAGAAAAAAATACTCATAATTTTTATCCAATTTTGTCTTTTCTAGGGCAGAAATAATTTTTAAAGTAATTTTTTAATATTTATTTTTGTCAAACTAGATTTTAAGAAAATAAATTTTATACTAATATGGTAGGACTACAAGGTTAGGATGAAGGAATTTCCTTCTTGTGTTCTTCCTGTTTTGTTGAACTGTTTTGTTTGTTTTGTTGTGCTTTCATTGTCTTTTGTTGGCTTGTAGCCTCAATCAAAAACAAAAGTTATATGAAAAACATACATAGTTAGAAATAAATATTAATGAATTTTGGCAATCTTTGGTTCTTTTTTTTTTTTTTTCCTTTTTTTTCACATTAGCTCTTGAGCTATATGACAACAATGTTCTAGCATAATAAATTAATTTTGATTAGATCATCATTTCAAAAAAATTTAAATGATTGACATACATTTTTAGGAAAATTATGTTTTGTACCTTTAAATTTTTCATCCGAATTTTACTTCCATACTTTATTCTATAATTGTAATCATTAAAATTTTAGATTATGACTCGTATTTTAGTGTGGTCCACCCGTTACGTAATGTTAAAAAATTAGATAAAAAGTGCTCACGTGACAACCACATTAACACATTTTAGAGATATTAAAGAGAAAAATTTGTATCACAAATAATACTTTTTACCATATAACTTTAACTCAAATTTCATTTTAATCTTTTATATTTTGACTTTCACTCAAATTTCAAACAATGAGGTATGAAAAGACCACATTAAAATATAGGTTAAAGTTTGAATACTTAATTGATTGAACCTCTTGTTCTTCTAAAAAATAAAAGAAAAGGAAAAGAAAGAAACAAATAGTGTTATATGGTAATAACATTTACTTGAGCATAGAAAAGAAAATAGTATTTAGAGAAAATGTGGGTTCCAAGATGTCCACAACATTGGTTAATTATTCAGTAGTCTTAAAACACGTGGCATTGTCTATGTACAAGTCTGACTCTTAACTTTTTCAAGATTCAAAGTGAACTTTCAATAGGGGCCTTTCATACATATTTAAATAATAATAATAATAATAATAATAATAATAATAATAATAATAATAATGTGTCTAAATTTTTTGTTGTTGATACTTTCACTATACATCTATTAAAATTTGCTTCAATTTACATTAAAATATACAATAAGAACAATGATCAAAATAATCCAAACTGAAGTATCAAATAAAAAGTACACAAATTGTAACAAAAATCACTTAAACATTATTCTTCTTGCATTTTTAATTGTAAAATTACTAATCTAGTTCGCATAATCCAACTTGTAAGCTAAATCATTTTCGATGGATAAAATTGCTTATCCATTTAATATTTCATTTGACATAGTTAAGCAAATGTAAGATTTAATCAACTTCAATTTGAAAGGAGCAACTGGAAGTAATATAGTCAATCGTATTCTATACATAATCCATACATTTGGAAAATAATCATTTAATAATTTCAAACAATTCACAACATTAATAAGCTTTTGGGGTACTTACGTGTAGGTCCTAATAAGTGGACTTATTGTCTAATAGGTCATAATAAGAAAGTTGTTGTGAGGCCCCCATCTAACAATTTTCATCACATGTATTGCAAACCCAACATAATATAGTTTTTATTAAAAAAAAAAAAACCAACATAATAAGAAAGTTGTTGTGAGGCCCCCATCTAAAAAATAAAAAATAAAAAAAAAATAAAAAAAAGAAGGTTGTTGCGAGGCATGATATAAGTTAAGTGCTTTCAATTATTTTATAATAACATAAATTAATACTTAGAGGATATTTTATGATTAAAAAAATTGTAAGGATAAGTTGAAACTCAATCATGCACCCCCTCTCTCCAATTCTATATCAAATAGGAGTTCACCATTTAGATTATGTTTTGAATGATAAAAATGAAGAGCAAAATATGACACCGGTTACTGGTAGCTTGAATGTAAAATTTCATTTTTGAGTTTGTGATGAAAATTGTAAAGAAAAAGAGAAAAATGAAAACCATTTTTCCTTTTCGTGAAAAAATCCCACAGCAAATTTAAAATTCAAACACTCTCCTTAATGTTTTAGTATATGAAATAAATAGAAGGTTGAGCTTAGGGTCAATGTACAGTGGAAAGCACGAAATAGAAAAGGGCAAATTACATATACCTCTCTTGAGGTTTGGCTAAATTACAGATATCTCTTGAGATTTTGAAAATTACATCCTGCCCCCTAAGGTTTGTATTTTCATAACAATTTGTTCCCCGAGGTTTAAATTTCATAACAAATTACCCCCTAATTTGTTAGGCAAATATAGCATTCAGGGAAAAATTTGTAATTTCTCAAACCTCAGGGGGGTTTATGTAATAAATAGAAGCCAAATTACCCTCTTTTTCTATTTTTTCTGTTATCCCAAGTCCCAACCACAATGCCATATGGAATATATATATATATATATTTGTTTAGGTCCACATTTTTTTATTACAGAATATTATGATACAATAAATTAGCAATTATAATGAGAATCACGTACAACACAAATCACAATTATATATAAATTTTCAAAATAAAAGGGTTATTTGAAACATATATAAGAAAAAGGAGACTAGAAGTAAGTGAATATAATAAAACTCTTATTCTTTTGGCGAGATCAAAAACTTGTAATAGCCTTTCTTTCTCTTTTTTGGATCAAAAAACATCAATTACATAGAATTAAAAAGCCTCTCCACAAGTATCAGAGGAGGATATGAGATTCAATCCAACGGCAAAATCTCATCTAAGCAAGCCGGGGCAATCTAGTGGGAGGTCCTATTAGCTACTCTAGGGCACCACTTAAAGGATACACCCCCTGACTAGTAAATGAGTGAGCCTCCGTTTGGGAAGTGGGTTGGCTTTTTGACTTTTTGGCTTTTTTGACTATTTGAGCCTGGGCTCAAAAGCTTGATTTGGGAAGGATTTTTTTGTTTTTTGACTTTTTTTGTGAGAGAAGAGTGTGATGATCATGGGTTGAATGTGATGTTTTGTCTGTTGTAGCTCAAATAGCCTATTCTGTCTTTTGTAGCTCAAAGAGCCAAAAGAGTCCAAATGAGCCCTTCCCAAACGACACCTGAATGTCCTGATGATAACATCAGACTCTCATGATGGGACGTTTTCTGAGACACATAACAAAATAACTGTCAAATTATCACCAAAAAATTTGACTAGAGACAAATTAAGAAATTTTACCAAACCACAAGCATGACGAATGGCCAAAGCCTCCCCTTGCATGGTGGAGTTTATGTGAAGCTATTTGGTTGATCCAGCAATCAAGCGGCCAAATTTGTACTAACCTTTTGATTCGGGCTAAAACAACCACTTTTGACTACTTTCACAAATTTGCCCGCTTAACAATGACTTGTCTTATAAAAAAAAAAGCAAAATGCTTCCTACACCTAGTATTCCTTACCCCCAGTGACCCCCAGTGACACGTGGCACTGGGGGATTGGACTGAAATAAAAAAAAAAAAAAAAGAAAAGAAAAACTGACCAGTGGGGGTGCCCCACGTCACTGGGGGTCAACCTCCACTGGGTGTATAAGGGAAGGCCCAAAAAAAAATGACTTATTTAGTTGACATAGAGAAAAATCAACTCACAGTAATAAAAAAATAATATTTTTAGCATTTGTCAAATACATTAGTTTTTTTTTCACTAACTATATTTAAAAAAAAATAAAAAAATAATAAAAAACTTAAATGTAGGGCAAATTACATTTTACCCCTGAACAATGGACCATTATCAGTTGACCCCCACCAATTAAAAATTGTTACATTTTGTCCTTTATTTATTTATTTATTTATTTTTAAATCTCACCCTTTTATTAACATTTGAAAAGAGACGAGAAAGTGACACGCAAGTTATGTAGGCCAATTTTATGACCAAAATGCTCATTAATTTTATTATATTTAAATACACTTTTCAAAAAATTAATTATTTTAAATTTCTTTATCCATTGGCACAAAATGAGTTCACAAGTTTGTAAATGTATAATAAAAGGTCATGCTAAAAATACACGGCGAATACGCGCATTGACTTTAACGAAGAAACAATGCATCTTCCAAAACGTGTGTTACATCATTCACTCACAAATTCAACTTGAGAAAAAGAGGGTTGTTTCTGAGAAGCAAAGCTTACCATACATCCCAAATTCCAATCACATTCACTCCATTCCCTTCACATTTATATATTCATTTTATATCTATTAAATAATTTAATTTATATACCTATATATTTAAAAATAGATGATCAATATATTTTTTAAATCGCCTATTTTTTTAAGAGGCATTTTTTCATAAATTCCTTTTTACTTACTTATGTTCCATTTAGTCCACATTATTTTTTTATATTCCAATAAGTCATATGGGTGACATAGTTACCAAAATACCCCTAACAGTATTCATAATTATAGTGCAAATGTTCCGTGATGTGAATGTTCACACTATCAATGTGAATGTTAAAATGTCAATGTGAATATTCATATTGTCAATGTGAATGTTCACACTATTAATGTGAACATTCATATGTCCATGTGAATATTCACATTGTAAAATATAAATGTTCACTTCACTAAATTGCTAACCGTTCAAAAAATATTTATAAAGGTAGAAATGTTTATAAAATACTTTAAATATGAGAATTATGATTTAGTTGATCAAATATTCAAATAATAGGATTTATTAGAATACAATAATATTTTATAGACTAATTAAGATACAAACACTTAAAAAAAAAATATTCATAATTATAGTACAAATGTTCCGTGATGTGAATGTTCACACCATCAATGTGAATGTTAAAATGTCAATGTGAATATTCACATTGTAAAATATGAATGTTCACTTCACTAAATTGTTAACCGTTCAAAAAATATTTGTAAGGGTATAAATGTTTATAAAATACTTTAAATATGAGAATTAGGATTTGATAGATTAAATATTCAAATAATAAGATTTATTAGAATATAATAATATTTTATAGACTAATTAAGATACAAACACTTAAAAAAAAAATTTCTACTAAATTTTTCTTTTTTTAAAGGTAAGCATGAAGAAATTATACTGTTACTATTATTGAATATACACATTGAAATAGGGCTGAGGTAGGCATCACAAGCTCCAACAACATTAATTAGTCCACCATTGTGAACCGGAAGACAAGCTCACTCCTTTGGAATTTTCCTACCATATTTGGTAAAATTTATGTTACGGCAAGTTTGACAAGTTGAAAAAAAAAATAAAAAGTCAAAAAATTATTTAAAAAGTTAAAAAGTTATTACTATTTATCAAAAGTCAAAAATTACGATTGCACAACTCTCAATCCTAATTTTTCCCTACATACTAATTTATACAATTTTTTAATACACATTTTTCTATAAAAAGTCAAAAAATTAATCCAAACATCCATATTTTTTTCCTCAATTTTTTAGTTCAAAAAGACAAAAAATACACTTATTTAGGACACCTCAAACAACCCTTTAATTTTTTTTTAATTTAATTTTTTAAGTCATAAGCTTAAACAATTATATTTTAGGAAAATGATTGGTGGCCCTAAAAACTGTGGCTCAAATGGCTCAAATTTCCTTTTTTGGATAAATTTGTTTTTTTTTTCTTTTTTTTTTGCCTTGTTTTTTTTTTATTTCCTTATATGGAAATTTTGGGGCATTTGAGCCCCAAAATTTCGGGCCCCCAACTGCTACCGTATATTTTAAAGTTGGGTTTAGACTTTTTATTTAAAATATTTATTTATTCATTTTAATTTAAAGTTGGGTAAGTTATGCTTTTTATTTGATCTACAACAAACCATGTTTTGTAAATCAAAAAAGTTTGGGTCTTAGAATTTGGGACTCCCAATATATCTAGAATTGAATTTGAGTGTTGAAAATTGAATTGATAAAATGTGAAATTTATATATGAAATGAATCTGAGTCATTAATATAAAATTTTGAATAAATTTTAAATTTTTATGTTTAGGTCGGTGGCATTTGTAAATTTGACTTCAGAGTAATAACGGTCCTTAACAAATTTAATGGTTGCTATTTGAGTGGAACCTTCCATGTAAATATAAAATTTTGAATAATTTTTAAATTTTTATGTTTAGGTCAGTCGCATTTGTAAATTTGACTTCAGAGTAATAACTGTCTTTAACAAATACAACAATAATGATAGAGAATTCTAATTTTAGAATTCTAAAGAGAGTTCTAATGATGTAGCAAGAGGAAGAAAAGAAAAAAATATATATATATATATAGATACACACATCACATTACATCACATATAAATTTCATTCATTGCCATATCACTAAAATTCTATTTAAAGCTTTAAAAATTAAATCCTTCCATCTTTATTCCAAATACAATGGTTGTTATGGAACCTTCCAGGTAACCATGGTCTGACAATTCAATTGAAAAATAAATAAATAAATTAATTAATTAAAGAAAAACGCAAATAAACAAGAAACAGGAGGGCACAATATCCGAGTTAGTTATGGTGGAGCATAGGGTGATTAGAAAGGTTTGGCTTCTTTTGCCAGGGTGTTGTTGGACTCGGAAGGGTTTATTATGGTTTTTATTTTAATAATTTGAATTATTTAATATGTAGGACTTGTCAAGTACTATATGTTTGTAAAAAATTATATTGATCAGATATTAATAGTTATTTTATCGGAACAGATTTCTATCAACCGTTTATTTTTTTTATACAAAACTGATTTGATCACTTAACTATAAATATCCGATCAATGTGATTTTTTAATAGGCATAGTACTCAATGAGTTTTGCACATCGAACAATTTAGATTATCAAAACATAATCTATAGCAAACTCCACAGATCCAACAGCACTCTCCAATTCAATCACTAACTGGATGAAAGCCAAATCCAATTAAAATATGGTTTAGAATAATATTCACACATCCAACACCAGAATAATATTCTTTATAAACCATAAAACAAAGTTCAGTGATTAATTGTTTCGTTTACATTTTTAAAAAGTCTTTATTAATTTTTATTAATTTTTTACTTTTTAAATACATAAAGATTAGATACATAAGTAAAAAATTAAAATATGAAAAAAAATTCACTAAAATGAAAACACAAAAAAAAAAAAAAAAAAATGCACACAAATTTTTATTTGAATTTTTATTTATTTTAGCATTTTTTTCAAAAAATTTAGTCAATTTATTTTACTTTTTAGATGTATCTAAATTAAGTACATCTAAATTGTACAAAAAAATTGATTAAAATAATAAAAAATTACTAAAAATAAACAAAAAATTATTTTAAAATAATTTTTGAAAAATCAAATCAAATCAAATATACAAGTTTTTCTTCAGTTTGGTACATAGTTTGGGTTTTGTGGGTTCCATTATTATAAGTTATACTTTGATGATTCCTATATTTTTTAAGTCACAACACGTAGATTTATTTATAATAAAAGGGTTAGGTTTAGAATAGTTTATTTATAAGGCTATTCAAATATATTATCTATAAAAAAAAATTAAGTTAACTTAATAATCATAACATAACTTCTTCATTTTATCATATTTATCACCCCCAAAAAAAGGATAGTCTATTTTAAAAAACATATATGTTGTCCATTTTTGTGAAGGGAAACTTAATAAATCAAAGATAGTACAATTATCGGATTGATCTAATTTTCTTTTGAGCAATGATTCATCCCCCCTTTTCCCCCCACCCCCGTTGACCCCCTCTCTCTCTCATTGGTTACATTTTCTTTCTTTTTTTCTTTTTTTTCCTGCTCCTCCAATCACCACCCACCACGTGGCAAAGGGGGTGAGGGGGTGACCCCCAAAAGGGGGTCTCAAGCATTATTCTTTTCTTTTTATAATATATAAGAATAATTTTCACAAAATAAACAGTTCAAATTTTTAAAACGAGACGTATGATAGAGTGCTTGAACAATACCTTTTTAGATGTTAGAATGGAGGGAAACTAGCTCCTAAAAAAAATTTAAACCCATTGATAATTTTAAATATCTTTGTATGTCATATTCATATTTAAAAAAAGAAAGAAAGAAAAAGTGACAGTTTATATTTAAAAATTATCAATATATATCTATAGAAAAAAGTTTCCTACCCCCAGTGATTCATCACCCCCACTACCCCCCCCAGTGCCACGTGGCACTGTGGGATTGGACCGAAAGATAAAAAAAAAACAAAAAAACAAAACAAAACTGGCCACTCACGGGCTGCCACCTCACTGGGGGTCGACCCCAGTGGGGGTATGAAGCAAAACTGATATCTATATATATTAAAGATGAATACAATGGTGTTGTTTGGCAAACTTGACTTTTTGATTTCTTTAATTTTTTTAGTCTGGAACTTTTTTATTCGTTTGATTTTCTTATTTGGCTTTTTTGCATTAGAATGACAAAATTGCCCTTCACTTGGAAATAAAACTTTTTTGACTTTTTGTTTGTATATGGATTAATACGGTAATTTTGCATCAAAAGTTAAGTATTTTGTCATTTTGTGATTTAGTGACTTTTTTTTGTCATTATGTACTTATTTAGTCCCAATATGTTTACCAAACCAAGGCTAATTACGATTATTAAACTAATTTAATTTTTAATGAATAAACCTAAGAAATGAAGGTACCAAGTCTTTTCTCCGATTGGTGAGAAATTGGAAGAGAAACTAGACACAATCAAAGTAGAATTCAAACATGTTAAAATATTTTAAACAAGTTTCCCAGAAGATGCAGAGTATTGCTAAACCTCTTAAACGTTGGTTTGTGATGAGGGATGACTTTTCAATTTTTTAATTTTTTGGTTATTTTAGTTTGGGTTAAAAAATTTCGTTGAAAATAGATTTTTTGATTTTTTTGATTTTTGTGAGAGAAAAAATAAAATAATTATGGTTTGGATGTGACATTTTGTCTTATTGAGTTAAAAAAACCTATTTTGTTTTTTTGTGACTATTTTAGTCAAAAAAATCCTATTTTTGCTTATGCCAAACAAAAGCTTAATAAGTTTCTTAAACGACAAATTTAACATTTGACGGAGCCACTAATTATTGTTGATTGAGATTCGTCCCAATCAGGAATTTAATTATATAATAATTGAATCTGAATAACACATCATAATTTGGAATAAATTTTTTGACATTTTTTTGAAAAAAATTATTCATCCTCTTATTTTTGTCTCTCCAATTAGGTGGCTAAAGATGAAAGAGATAAGAGTGTGAGACCACTTTATACGGTTTTTAGCCACGTCATTCAAGATAAAATTAGGGAGACCTCAATTAGGAGAATGTAACCGGACTTTTTTTTCTTTTTGATCTCTATCCTTTTTGACAATTAAGATAATGAGATGACAAACATAAATGGTATGAAAAGTGGTTTTATAAACATAATTCTTGTAGATAAATCACATTCAGAATGATATGGTATGGCAGTGCCATATTTATATTTGGGTTATAAAGGAAAGGATACTAAAAACTTATGCCATTTTATATGAAATTTTTGTACAATTTTTTTGGGGTATAATACTACTTGAATTATATTTAAGTCATGTGAACACTTAATTATGTATGTATTTTTTGTATAATTTTGTGGATACAATATGCGAACCCAAGTTGTGAAACAGCCTTATTAATATAAAATTAAACATTTTTTTTAAGATTATTATTAATTTTTCATTAGTGGTAGTACATATATCTCATTTCATTTTTGTATAAGTAACATGTCAGCATGTCATGTACCAAATCGTTCTTATAGCAATTCAGAGTAGATGCAATAGAAAGAAAGAAAGACAAGAACTAGTTTTGGAGAAGTTTCCCATAGAAGATATCTATAATATATCACATATACATATTTTATTAAAAGTAATATTTTTTTTCTATATTTAAGTAGTACATTATAACGGCTTACTTTTTCTTTTTTTTTTCTTTTTTTTCTAAGAGAGTCAAGTCATTATATATTTTCTTCTACACAAATCCAAAGTTAATTTAAATTATACTAACTTTATCTATTTGATAGGGATTCTGTTTGACAAATATTTCTTTTCCATATATTTTTCATGGTAAATTGAAATAATCCATAAACTCAATACTAATTTTGCATTTCACTTTTTTTTTTCTTAATTCTTTCAAGGATATTAAGATATTTTTTTAATGCTAAATTGCCCTTTGTTTTTCCTTCTTATTTTCTAGTGTATTATTCTATACACAATACCAATTCTATATTATTATATATTATGGATTTGTCATTTCAATTTTATAGTGATTTCATATATGAAATTATATTTCATTTCCTACATTATTTTATATAATTACAACTTGTAGGAGGAAAAACCTACACAATAATGATTCTTTTGAGTTACTTTTTCAATTGTTGAACAGTAAGTTCTTTTATATTTTGACATCATATTACAGATGATTAATCACTTTACACACTAAGATGCATATATTGTTTGGATGTTTTCATTATTTTTTCATTTTGGATTTAGATGTTATTATGTGATTTTTTCTTAATTAGTCGTTGTTGAATTTCTTTTATATAATTGATATTTTAATTTAATTAAGAGTGTTTATTTTACAATCTTATAATTTAATATATATATATATATATATCATATAAAATCATTATATGATGATCCAATTACAACATATTTATATTTAAATTTTTAAATAAATTTCTATTTCTGCATATTTTTATTTTCCAAATGAATATAAAAGAAAATTAAATAGTTAGAATTACTTTTAATTTTATGTTACTAATTCTTTTTCTAATTTAACTATTTTTTTTAATATCAAAATAAGTATTTATTTTACTATTTTATAATTTAATATATATCATACAAAATTATTATATGATAATTACACTTTTATAATACGATAAAACTAAAATTATCAAAATATAGAATTATTTAACTAAAATTTATATATATAAGTATTTGATTTGAGCAAAAATGTTACAGTTTGAGACTCCTTATCTTATATTTTTAGTCTTTTTACCTTATGATGTTTGATAAAATAAAATGTTTTTCTTCTTTTTCAGGTTAAAATTACTCTGCAGACAAAAGGATTGCAAAAAAGTGAAAAAATCCATGACTGAGTGAATCTGCACAAGCAGAATTCACAAATCCGCATGAGCGGATTTCCCTAACCATGTTTCGCCTCTGAGTTGATCCGCATGAGCGGAATTTCTAATCCGCACGAGTGGATTTGCCTCAATATTTATGCACGTATTTTTGACTCAGAATTGACTGGAGGTTATAAAAAAAGGTTTTGTGGACCTGTTTTGGTATTTGAAACCCTAGAGAAGGCGGCCAAAAGTTAAAGAAGAAGAACAATCATCAATCCATGACTTCCTCTTTAACATTCGAAGTGTTCAACCTCTCCGTGAGTGGCTAAGCCTTCTTCTTAGGATTGAGATGAAACTCTAATCAAGTAGCATATGATTTTGCATTTTTAATTCTAGTTTATTTTTAGAGTTGGATAATCGTTGTATGATCATTTTTAGATCTTTCATTCAAATAATTTTTTCATTCAATATATGTATTCAATTTTTGTGATTGAGAATGCATAATCATACAACTGTTTTACTTTTTTGTATATTTAAATTGTGAGACGAGTCATGCTTAGGAGAAACAAATCATGCTGCAACCTTAGTTTAGTGTAGACGATTCGTGCTGACTGAAAATGATTTGTGCCTACGTTTTGAATATACTCATCTTCTTGACGATGATATTGGAACTTGTAACCACGATACATTATTATTATCCAGACTATTGGTTTACTATAATTAAATATTTTAATTACATGATATGAGATTAGTAGTGAATTACAAAACACATAAATGAATTATTTTTTAACTCTCATTTACTTAATAAAGATGGAACGATATATTAGTGGGTCAATATTGTCTCATTTATAAAGTTTTCGACTACTTTATTGTTAGTAGCATCACATGACAATATATATTAATGGGTCATTCTTTATTTCCCCATTGTTGTTTTGTCTCGCTCCTCGTTTGGCAAGTGACTTTTTCACTCAAAAAATCATTAAAAAAATTAAAAAGTCAATAATCTATATCAAAAAGTCAAAAATTTCCTTTTCTCTTTACTTTTTGCACATCTTTTCATAAAAAATTAAAAATTTATCTCAAACATACTAGTTTTTTTATATCATATTTTAGCTCAAAAGCTAAAAAGTTACTAAAAAGCCTATTCCCAAACGAGGCCAAGTTTTTCGGCTACCTTATTGTTAGGAGCATCACGTGACAATAGACTAACGGGTCATTCTTTATTTCCTCACTATTGTTTTGGAAAGTGGTTTATAAGATGACTTTTTGACTAATTACGAAAAAGTGTACAAAAAATAAAGATGTGACCCAAATAAGTTAATAAGCCAAAAAGGTAGCTTACAAACTTGTTGCCAAAAGAGGCCTAATAAAAATATATCAATATTTTTCACCTATAGTTTTAACGGTTTTGATTTGTGGCACTAAAAAGTTGGGCACTAATGCCCCTAATTTCCATATAAGGCAAAAAAAAAAAAAAAAAAACAAAACAGTTACCCAAAATGGAAATTAGGGGCATTAGTGCCCAACTTTTTAGTGCCACAAATCATTTTTCTTTCCACTATGTCATTGGTTAAGAGCACCACATGAGTATTATTATATGATACTCTAGAATTATTGAATAATTATATAATAAAATTATTAAGCAATTCCTGAATACCATGTAACATTACTTATGTAACATTCTTGATAAATAATAAACTATTTTAGCTGGCTATTTAGCTTTTTACAACATGCAAAAAAATAGATAGAGTGATGTGATTGAGTGTTTTATTTTATTTGCTATTTTAGCTTAGAATGGGCTATTTTACTCCGTCCCAAACTGAATAACTGCAAAATAGATTAGATGAGTCATTTATTGTCTCTCAAATTGGAATCACTATTATCTATGTCATTGATGGGTGATTATTCGGTAATATGAGAGTATAGTCACGCGATGCTCCATGGTAATATGATTAGTAGAGAATGTGGAGTATTAATTATTTATGTTGGGTGATTGAGGGACATAAGTGGATATAATGAATGGTAATTGGTGAGAGAGTACGGCCACGTAGTACTCCAAAACTATTGTATAATTTTCCGTCATTGACTGGTAACATCAAGCATATATTGGGAAGCAAAAAAAAAAAAAAATCAATTTATTGACTTATCGAGAGGTTATATCACCTCTTTATTTTTTATACATTTTTTTTGTGATAAGTCAAAAAACTAACTTATAAGCTATTTCTCAAAACAACCCATGATAGTCTTTCAAAACCATTGAATAAATTTTCATTCAACATTTGAAAGGAAAAAAAGACTAAGGGATAAGGGGGTATTGACGAGAAAATAAATAAACAATTCTTGGTTTAGTTTTGAAATTGTGATTCCAATAAAAGAAATTTAAAACTTTTTTCAACATTCATAATCAAATATACAACTCAAAACTATTCAAAATTCAATTCAAAAATTATTTTAAAACTCATAACTAATCACACAACTCAAAATTTAATTTAAAACTCTTTTCAAAACTCAAAATCAAACTTTTTTCAAAACTCTTTTTAAAAAAAAAATTAAAAAAATATTTTTTTATTTTGCTTTTTAAAATCATTTTTAGAATCATGATTTGACTGTAAAGCCGTGTTTTGAGTTGAGTTTTAAAAAGAAAAAAAGTGTTTGGTTATAAGTTTTTAAAAGAGTTTTGAGCTGTATTTTGAAATTTTTTGAATTTATTTATTTTTAAATATATAAAAAATTTCTTAATTTTATTTTTTTAGGGTAAATATGTTATATTTTAAATATTTATTTGTTTTAATGTGCACTGTATTCATACATTTGTGTGCTGTATTTTTTTTAAAAAATATTTTAAACATTTATAAAAATCTATTTTTTATTTTAAATATATAAATTTTATTTTACATAATTTTTTATTTTAAATAATTTATTTTATTTGATAAATATTTTTTAAATATTTTTATTTTTTTTAAATATTTAATTTTTTAAATTTTTAAAAAAAACTGGATTATCATATATATCTGAATCATAATAAATTATTTGGCAATACTTAAAAAAACTAACAAAAAATATTTTTTGAAAAAATAAAAAATAAAAAAAATATTTTTCTTCCAAAATAAAATAAACAAAATATTTTTTCATAAAAGTAATAAATAAAAAATAATTTTAAAAGAAAAATTATAAAAAAAAATTAAATTTTTTTTAACAGAGTTTTGAAAAGTGTTTAGTTATGAGTTATGAGTTTTGAGTTATGTGTTTGGTTATAAGTTTTGAAAATAGTTTTTGAATTGAGTTTTGAGTTATGTGTTTGGTTACGATTTGAGTGTGGAGTTGCATTTTGAGTTTAAAATATTAGAAAAAATAAAATATTTACAAAATAAAATAAAATATTTGAAATTAAAAAATATTTAAATAACAATTATACATTTAAAATAAAAAATTCTTAAACATTTTTAAATATTAAAAAAATAAATCTAAACTTTTTTAAAATACAACTCAAAATTTAAAAACACAAAACTTAAAATGCAATTCAAAACTCTTTTTAAAACCCAGCTCTTTTCAAAACTCATAACTAAATAAATTTCTTTTTTTCAAAACTCAACTTACAACTCCACATTTAAATCATAACTCCACATTCAAATTATAATTCTAAAATTAAACCAAACGCACTCTAAGGTAGCGTTTGGTAACGTTTACATTTTTTGTTTATATTTACAAAAATTTTATAAACTGGTTTTTATTTATTTTTAGAAAAACATAAACTACAAATGCATTTGGTTTGAACAAAATATTTGAAAATTTTTAAAAACATAAACTAAAAAATATGTTTATTCAGGCTAAAATATTTATATTTATTTTTTATTATTTATGACAATGGGATCATACACATTATAATTGAAAAAAAATAATAATTGAAAAAAAAAATTAATGGGAAAAAAATTAATTGGAAGAAAAATTAATTGAAAAAAAATTATTTAAAAAATAATAATTGAAAAACAATTAATTGAAAAAAAAATTATTTGAAAGAAAAATTAATTGAAATTTTTTTTTTTGTTAGTTAAAATTTTAAATTTCTGTTTAAATTTTTCCTCAAATTTATAAATTGAGACAACCATTTATAAATCAAAAAAATTATGAAACAAGCTTTTATGATAATTTTTTAAATTTTTATAAATATAAATTGAAAACTGAAAATGAAATAATTACCAAACAGGTCATTGTTTAGAGGCAAGGAGGAGGAAATTGAAAAAGAAAGAGGAGAGCAAAAGTTTATTCTTTGAAGGGCAGTAAATTATTATTACTTTTTAGTACAAAGTGAAAAGGATAGAGAAATGTATTATTATTAAATAAATAAATAAATATTTTTATTTACATGACAACTCCGACCTTTGCTCATTTACTTCCTGTTAACAGAGACAAATGAAGATGTACCAAAAAGAAAACAAACAATCTGGGAAACTCTTCTGAGGGGTGGGTCAATGGTTTGGACAAGTTGTTTGGTTAATATGAAACCAACAGTGAGTTAGTTGTAAAAAGAAAATGTTTGAGATTCTCAAATTTTTTTTACAATTTTATTCATAATGATAGATTAAAATAAATGTTAATTTTTGATTTATTATACATCCCATCATCGAGGGCCTAATTCACATGTTACATCATTTTGGGTGAATTTATAGATTAAATGTGCGAGTCTCTAATATTATTCGTTGTGCAAAGACTTTTTTTAATTTTTACCCTTATTTCTTGTGTCAGATCTACAAACTAAGGCCATGTTTGTTTTCCGAATTACACCTCCAATCTGGACTAACAGTGAGCTCTTTCTCTTTGTTTGAGAACATGTTATTTTAGTAATTTTTTAATTTTTAATAAAAAGATGTGAAAAAAATAAAAAGAGTGATGTGACAACTGATAGTAATTTTTTGATTTTTTAATTAAAATTGAAAGTTGCCAAACGAGAAGTTCATGTTTGTTTCCCTTTTGGCCAATGGACTCACGGTCCCAACGAACTATGAAAATCCTTGGAGGAGTAGGCTATCAGTCTAGGCAAGGAGGTGATATTCAGAAATAGTCCATTCGAATTAGAGTGTTACTGGTCTTCTGGTTAACCAACGAAGTGCAAATTTTTTTTTTTTTTTTTACACGTGCGGCCACACATTTTGAACATTAATAATATATATATTTTTAAAGTAAAAACAATGGTTTTTATTTGTTTTATTATTTTATATAAAAATAATTTAATAATTCCCATGTTAACAGCCATTATTAAACAAATACAATTTTACTTAATTCTCTCACTAACAATCTCATTCATCTTACCTTTGAAAACAAATAGGACCTAATGATTTAAGAGAAACTACTTGACAGTGGTGTTAGAATAAAGAAATTATAAATTAATAAAAAAAATTATAATATTAATTATTAATTATTAATATTTATAATATTTTTCATTTGTTTATCAATAATTTTTGACTCACATATGTCAGTGTAGTTTATCCATGGTTTTACCACTGAAAAACCTATTTAAAGCCAATCAATCTTCGCCTCAGTTAACTTTATTTCTCTCATCTCCTTAAATTATGTTTGGATGTTGCATTTGTGAAAGAAAAAAATGAAAAAAAAAATAAAAATTGCATCACTTTTTTCCCCCCTCTTTTCTTTAATATAATTTATATAGGAAACAATTAATAGAGTTAATTATATTTTTAGTCCTCAAAATATGAGTTTTGTGTTTTGTCTTTAATATTTAAATTGTGTCAATTTAATCACTAATGCATGAAAAGTAGTGTTGTGCAAAATATCATCCAATTCGCTAAAATTGCCTAATCTACACCGATCCGTCTGTTAATTGCAAGTTGATTTAATGTACAGTTTGAATTTTATAATATGTTTTTGAAATTGCCCTGCTCTGCCATAGTTAATACATATATACATTTTTAAAATTTTTAATAAAATATCAAAATAAAAAAATAAGTGTGAGAGAGATCCAATATGTAAAATTTGGTACAAATTAGTGTTATATATATGTAAAATATTATGTAAAATCAGTTAGTATTACATATATGAAATTATTATGCAAATTAGTGTTATGTATTATACAAGTGTGATAATTGTTTAAGGTTATCCTTCAATCAACTCATAGGTTTAAACTGTCCAAATCACGGTTTGGTTACAAATAACAAATTTGTCAATCCCTCATCCACAATTTAGTTTTAGTTTTATCCTCAAATCATGCTGAACCACGTCGTGCACACCCTTGATATTGTCAATTAAATACTTTTCATGCATTGGGGATCATATTGACACCAAAATGAAACACCTCTATATATATTGGGGATCAAATTGACACAATTTAAACATTGAAGGAATAAAATGACACAATATTCATATTTTGGGATCCAAAAATGTTATTAACCCTAACTAATACTTTATATAAGTTAAGAATCTAATATAAGTGACATAAGTAGATGAAGTTATTATAAGTTAACAAGTAAATATATAGTTAAAGTAGTTAATAAACTCAACAAATGGGAATTAAGTCACACAAATAAATACTAATTAAAAAGCTCATAATTTTTTATTTTTTATTTTTTATTTTTTTGTTAAAAAATAAATGAAAAAGCCCTAGGCACTAGGAACGCTAGGACTTAGGATTGGGGCTTGACCAAGGATTTTTTGAAATGAGCTGGCCCGACATGATTTAATTTTGCGCGAAGTAAATACAAGCTTGAGTCGGACTTGATTTATGTCAAAAAATTAGTCCATGAGATCATTTTGCCATGCTTCTTGTATTTTCACTTTCATTCTTATCATTTTGCCATGCTTGATGTATTTTCACTTTCATTCTTTGAAAGAGTTAGAAAACAATCTCTTTCTTTCTATCTTCTTAAAGGGCAACCATGTAGGGTACTAGTATTTATGCAATGTTTTGCAAATGCAATTGTAGGGTTGTCCATGACATAGACCCTTAAGTTTCCTACTACCTTCCCCAAATAAAATAAAGTCTAGTCACACAAGAATAATGCTTTGTTTTCTTCTTTTGGTACAAGGAAAAAAACAAAAAAATCCTTATTCTTCCTTTTGTTTAAGCAAGTTACAAAAGCATTTCAAATTATTCTCATTCAATAAAGTATTCCAAGTTAAGTTCACATTGTAATTCTCGGATCTCCTCCATTAATAAACCTTCCATATAATCAAATTCACCGATTGTTTAACACCTCAAATTTAATATTTAAACATGACTTTACAAACTATTAGTTACAAAAGCATTTCAAATTATTCTCATTCAATAAAGTATTCCAAGTTAAGTTCACATTGTAATTCCCGGATCTCCTCCATTAATAAACCTTCCATATAATCAAATTCACCGATTGTTTAACACCTCAAATTTAATATTTAAACATGACTTTACAAACTATAAATAATTAAAAAAAAGACTGACTATATATATGACAGATATTTTTTGAAATTAATGAGCTTATCAAAAATCAAACTGAGAATGATTGAAAACTGTAATCAAATTTCATGATTAAAGCTCATCAAACTCTTTTTTTTTTTTTTTCTTCATTAATCATGTTAGTATAATACATCTTGTGGTGTGATCTGATATTTTTCTTTCGGTTTAACTTGTTAAACAAAGATCAAAATTGACCATTAATAAAAGTTTGTTACTGTAAGGTCCCATATACCTCAACCTTCAATAAATTCTTGCTTATTAATATTGGTAGAAACTTTTTGTTAAATTGGGTTATTATGTCAATTGTTTTTTATTATGCCGAAAAATTAGATTGGTTGTTATATGGCATAATGGCCCTGTTTGGTAGAGCTGTGGGAAAGTACTTATAGCTTATGCCTAAACAGCTTATAGTTTATAACTTTCAGCTTAAGCTGATTTCCAGCTTATTCTTAGAGCATCTCCTGCCCTACTCAAAGAATAAGCTGATTTCTGACTTCCAAAAAGTTATAAGCTATAAGCTAAACCAAACACATCAAAATAGCTTAAATTAAGCTGAAAGCTGAAATAAGCTGTAATTAAGCTCTGCCAAACAGACACAATAGGTATATTAATACTCAAAGTTCAACTGCATAATAGAAGTTTAAGATTCTTAAGAATAATTCATTACATGAAGACTAAAACTGGAGTGTCCGATGAGTAAGATTCTTAAGAATAACAATCTTGCAGTAGAAAATTAATTGTTATTAAGGCCTTGTTTGGGTACTCCCAAATAATCCAAAAAGCTAAAAAGTTACTCAAAAAGTTAAAAAGTTAACACTATTCACCAAGAGTCAACAATTACGGCTGCACAACTCCCAATTCAAATTTTTCTCTAAAAACCAATTTTCACAATTTTTTATTACACATTTTTCCATAAAAAGTCAAAAAGTTAACCCAAACATCCATATTTTCAACCTCAATTTTTTAGTAAAAAAAGACAAAAAATACACTTATTTGGCCTAATGTTATCAATTACTTTCATGTCTCAAAATTCACTATTGTCAATTGGCTAAAGTAAAGACTAGTGGGTTAGTCTGGAGAATCAGATGCTTTTTTTTATAAACGTGTGATACATGATTTCAAGTCCTACTGTTATATTATCTAATTTATTATCTTGCTATTCCTCTCCTAATATTGTATATATATAAATATATCGCTCCATGTTTAGCCTCTGTTTGGGAAGATGGGTTGGGTTGGATTTGGGACAATTTTAGCCACAAAAAGGCAAAATAGATTTTTTAGTTCAATAAGACAAAATATCACATCTAATCTATAATCATTACATTCTTTTTTTCATAAAAAATCAAAAAATCCTTCCCAAACGCATTATATCCAATTCATTCGCATTATCTCCATAATCTTAGATTTTGGTGAAACAGTTGTATTTAGGATAAATTACAGTCAATCGCCTTAACTCATTTGCACTTTATCTCATGAATTTCAAAATCCAACAGTTAATCATTTCAAAGTATTATGTTATTATAATTAACCCTTCTTGTTAGGATTTTGTTAGAAATTTACAAAAAAAATCATATTATATATAAAACATGCGACACATTTATTAATTTTTTAAGACAATAATACACATTATTAATTTTTAGGATAACAATACTTTAATATGGTGATTCTATTTACACTTTGTCTCTTTTATCTTAGTGATAAAGTGCAAAGGAGATTACCATATAAGAATACTTTTATGTCCCTCTGATTTTTTTTAAAAATTTTTTAATAGAATCCTAATAAAAAAAAAAGTTAATTATAATATAATACTCTGAGACGATTAATTATTGACTTTTAAAATTTAAAGGGACAAAATATAAATGAGTCATAATTTACAGGGTAATTATAATTTATCCTTATATTTAGAAGAAAAGTCTCATCTTAGGGAAATTCTACAATACACCTCCCTTGAAAGGGGTGCACGATTTGCACCTATAGTTATGTCATTTTCTTTTTTAGTTATGACAATATTTTAATTATGTCTTGAGATCTTTAATTGTACCTCATGTGGTGTTTCGACATCGTTTGAGAACAGATTATTTTAGTAATTTTTTAATTTTTTACAAAAAGATGTGCAGAAAAGTAAAGAGGGTGATGTGACAACTTATAATAACTTTTTAATTTTTTGGCCAAAATGTATAGTTGACAAACGATGCCTTAGTTATATTTAGGGCAAATTACACTAACGGTCCCTATAATTTTGCGCTTGTGTCACTTTGATTCCTAACTTTTCAATTGTGACACATTTGATTCTGAATTTTTAATCGTGTTCCAAATATTGAAAATACCATTGCTCAATTTCAAGGGCAAAATCGTCAATTCGATAAAATATAAACTAATTTAATAAAAATAAATGTCAAAAAAATATTTTTAAAAATTATTTCTATCCACTAAAGATAAAATTATGTAAAATTGATAAATCTTTTATACATTTATTTATTTATTTTACCAAATCAATAGGAAAATGAGTGGGAGCACTAATTAGTGCCACCACTAATGATGTGGCAGTCCCACCCACTGCCAGTGTTGTTGTGTCTGTTTTTTTTTATTTATTATTTTTTAAAAATAGATGCCACATCATTAGTGGTTGCTTTAGAGCACTACTTTTAATGGTCTCTATCATTGCCTTTTTATTATGTATTTGGATGATAATCATGTAATGGGTGGCTATTTTTATTTTCATTAAATTAGTTTATATTTTTTTAAAAGTCAAATATGGCAACAACTTTGATATTATTATTAAACTAATCCATTAAATCAAAAAATCTAAAACTAAAAATATTTCATATATTAAGTATATCGATTACACATTAAAAGTCTAATAATCACCCGTTATATGATTATCATTCAAACATATAATAAAATTTAAATGGATAAAATAAATAAATAAGAGATTTATCAATTTTACATAATTTTATCTTTGATAAGTAAAAATAATTTTTAAAAATTCAAAAATATTTTTTTAACATTTATTTTTGTCAAATTAATTTATATTTTATTAAATTAACGATTTTGTCCTTAAAATGAAATAATAACATTTTCAATTATCTTTATTTAGAATAATATTTAAAATTTAAATTTAAAATATATTATAATTAAAAAATTAAGAATCAAAATAATACGAAATCTCAAACTATAAAAATTATTAGTATAATTAGCCTTTAATGCGTATACCATAACTTTTCCCCTCATCTTAAAAATCTCCTGTTTTTGTTTTTGTTTGTTTTGTTTTATTTGTTAGTTGTGTTTATATTGTCCAAAAATTAATTTTGCGAAGGTACAGTGATATGAAGCTAGGAGAGGACGTACCCCAATCACACCACCAATTCATCGTCACGTGGCACCTTTTACCTCACCCACCTGTCACTCTCCTACTGAGCCGGCTTCGTAACCTCTCTTTTAATCCCCTACACCCTTCCCACATACAATCAATATCTCTAGAGAGAGAAAATAAACCATATAGAGAGAGAAGAGTCGTATTAGGAAAAAATTATTAACGATAGTATTATATGCACCAATTAGTATATTATTATTGATCACATTTATTATATAAGTTATAAATAATCAAAACTATAAGAATAATGTTACATTATCGATTAATATATTAGTATATATATTAATTGATACATATAACATTATTTAATTATTAAATATTTCTAAAATATTATGGGGTTGTTTGGAATGACCTAAATAAGTGTATTTTTTGTCTTTTTACGAAAAGATGTGCAGAAAAGTAGAAAGGTGATGTGATGAAAAAAAGATAAAAAGTGTGTACTTAATTTGGGTAGTCAAACTTGACCTATATATCTGTACTTCCTAATTAATCATTATTTAATATATTTTTTCATATTTTCTAATCACTTAACATAATTTTATACTTAGGCCAAGTTTGGGAAGACTAAATAAGTGCACTTTTTGTCTTTTTTGACTAAAAAATTGAGGTTGAAAATATGGATGTTTGGATTAACTTTTTGACTTTTTATGGAAAAATGTATAATAAAAAATTGTGAAAATTAGTTTTTAGAGGAAAATTTGAATTGGGAGTTGTGCAGCCGTATTTGTTGACTTTTGATGAATAGTGTTAACTTTTTAACTTTTTGAATAACTTTTTAACTTTTTAAATTATTTGAAAATACCCAAACAAAACCTTATATTTTTTATCAATCATAATATTATAAATTAGCACGTATCTATATTTTGAAATTACTCAATAATTACTCGAATTTGGAACAAGCAAACTCAACCGCCTCATATTTAAACCCTTCACACCACACCAAAAGCTCCCCAATGAATCATCACTACGTCGTTGCGTATTGACCACCACTGCCACCTCACCTCCCACCGCCCTAGCTCCGCCTCTCTCCTCCGCCGGAATTCCTTTCCTCTCCGGCTGCGCCACCATTTCCTTGTTCCATATAACTTCTCTCTCTCTCTCTCTCTCTCTCTCTCTCCTCCCAACCCCCCCTCTCTCTCTATATCTATCTGCTATATCTATAATCATGACTCCAAAATCAATACATACACGCTAGCTAACCTCGCCGCCTCGATTTCCATAGACACGAAGGAATGAATAATCTTCGATCGGATCCGAACCACGTCGTTGTGGTTTGAAATTATGCATCCTTTTTGCTGCGTATCAACCGTTCACGACCGGAGCTCCGGGAATCTGCCGGAGCCCCTACCTATGTCCTCGGAGATCTCGTCCGGATCCAGTGCCAGATCCGACACGGTTAAACACACACACAATAACAACAACAACAACAACAACAACAACAACCACCATGTCAGCCAGAGGATGGTGGCGCCGTCGTCTACGGCGGCGGAGCACAGCGATCAGATGGAGGTGAAGATCAATGATATAGTGGGGAATGGAATCTCTGGAATTCTGTATAAGTGGGTGAATTACGGCAAAGGTTGGAGACCTAGGTGGTTCGTGTTGCAAGATGGTGTTCTTTCGTATTATAAAATTCACGGACCTGACAAGATTGTGGTCAGTCAAGAGACTGAGAAGGGATCTAGAGTCATCGGAGAAGATTCGCTCCGCCGAATCTCTCGTCACAGGAATGCTGACGTTGGTGGCTCTCTTCTCCGCCGGAAACCTTTTGGTGAAGTTCATCTCAAGGTCTAAAATCTCTCTAATTTCTATTTGCATTTATTTACAGATTAAAGTTTGATTCTTTTAATCCTCTTTTATCTATCTGATCAACCCTTATTGATATTGATTTTATAATTATTCAAGGTCTATGTCCCCATCCAAAACCAATTTTTTGTCTCCTTGTTTTAATGGGTTTTTGTTTTGGGGTTCCCAATTCTGATGCAATTCAGTCTGTCTTTGATTGTTTCTTAATGCCAATAAATGAAGAAAAAGCTCCCCTTTTCAATATTTCATTTTGGTTTTTTTTTTCTTTTGATTAATCACTAGACTTGTCTATGTTGAATTCTTTTTTATTGGTGTATTCACAGGTTTCATCGATACGGGAGAGCAGGTCAGATGACAAGAGGTTTTCTATTTTTACGGGTACTAAGAGGCTGCACTTGAGGGCCGAGACTCGAGAGGATCGAGCGGCGTGGACGGAAGCATTGCAAGCTGTGAAGGACATGTTTCCCAGGATGTCCAACAGTGAACTAATGGCTCCTGTGGATAATGTTGTTGTGTCAACAGAAAAGTTGAGGCTGCGATTACTGGAAGAACATGTGAGGGAGGAAGCGATCCAGGACAGTGAGCAGATTATGAGAAACGAGTTTGCCGCTCTGCAGAATCAGCTTATGGTGCTTAAACAGAAGTACCGGCTCCTCCTCGACACGCTGCGGCAGTTAGAGGTAAATGTAATGATTAGTAGAAAAAAATCACGCTAATTGTATTCAGAATTCTCTACAATCCTAGTGCTTCTGAAATTTCCCAAATTAATTGCTCTGCAGCTGAAGAATTGTGACTGCTTTGTTGTTTTTGTTTGTAGAGTTGTAGCTTCGGTTCTTCTGAATTGTTTTGTATAGATTGTTAGTTGGGGAGTAGGGTGCTGAATTTGTGTATTTTTCAACAAAATTATTTGAAGGAATTCATTGAAGACAAATGAGTGTTCGTTGATGCTGTTTATGTTGGGTTTTGAAACTGATGCTTGGTTTGGTTGCTCTGTTTTTAATGGAATGGCAATTATGCTCTGTTTTGATTGTGGAGTCTAGAAAAGTGGCATACTTTGTTTTTTAACTTTTTTGGAAATTGATGTTGACTAAAGTCCTGTTTATGTTATCAGTTGCTTTAGTGATGACTTGTTGGGAATGTTTCATGCTAACCTCTGCGGTTCCAAAGGACACATGCAATATTGAATCACGAATTTGGGTCTTAGAAGTCCTTGCGGATTACTCTTAAAACATAACATAGTATTTCTGACATGCTTACTTGTGGCTGCTGCTACCAAAAATCTAGAAATAGGTTTTTTTTTTTTTTTTTTGTGTGGATAATTTACAACTGATCAACGAGTATGATGTTGCTGCAAATTTAGAACATCTTGCAAAATTAGGTGGAGCGCTTGACTAAAACTAGAAATAGGTTCTTTTTTCTTGTTCACTTATTTGCATACTTAGGTGCTTCGATATGGTTCATGAATGAAGTTTCTACAATTTTCGTTTCTTTAGAATCACAGACATTCATAGGTTAATAAAATGAGGAGTTCTCCTAAACTACTTTATGAATTATTTTATCAGTGTTGACAAAAATATTGAGTTGTAAAAGTCAGAACTTATTATTTTGCTTTGGTGTACCTTAGTTTTATGAGTGACATGACTGGCGGAAAGTAAGAAATGTATAGGAAACTTAGAAGCTATATAGGCAGAATATTAAACCAGTGAATTGAAAGAAACAAAAAAGTGGTTGGCAGCAGTATTGAATTTGGGGATTGTTTACCAGTCTATTGCAATTCTGTAGTAGGAGGCTGAAGAGTTTTTTTGATGGAAGGTAGTTATTGTCTCATTAAATATCAAACACTTCAAGTTATGATTTATAACTGCTTGCTTGGTTTTTGTTACATTTTGATTTTAATAAATATATTCTAACTGAACTTCAGATGCTGTTTTTTTTTTTTTTTTTTTTTTTTTTTTTTTTTTTAATTTTATTTTGGTGAAGTGAACCCTTTCGTTAATAATAATTAGAATAACCTATTATTGGGTTTCCTTTTCTATTAATGAAAGACTGTCCTATAATCAAGCTACATGATGTTTACATACGTGTGTATGTATAGATTTCTATTTTCATAACTGTCAATTTCAATTTATAATTTTTCTGATAAGTGCTATCAAAGAGTTAATAATCAATAGAGTTAGCTCCAGTCACCTATGTTACATGGACTGTTCAACATATATCAAATATCTATGTCGGACACCCGACACTTGGACAAGGGTATGTGATTTGTGCCTGATACTTCCTATCAGACACTTATATATTTGTATTTAATACTATCATTATATGTATATATTGTTGTATAATTGCTATAAATTATCTTTTTGATATTGTTACATATAACATCAATTTATCTAACATAATAGATTAAAATTATAGAAATATAATATTTTTTTGGGGAGTCCGTGTATCCTTAAATATGAGGTTTAATGGATCCAACATCTAGATGCACACCCACAAATAAATGAAGAAAAGATAAAAGATAAAAGAAAAGATATATGAAATAAAGAAATAAAGAAACAAAGAAACGAAAACAGAAGTAATAGGGGTTGTCACATTACAAATGTGTTGGGTTAGAAATGGTGAGATGTATGTTGACTGTGTAACTTGTACTATTATTCAACTATTGCCAGTAGCCTTAGGATGGTTAGAAGATTTTGCTAACAAGAATTATGAATCTCAAATGACATTTTTGATGTGTGAAATCCCTCTGTACTTATCAATGTCTGTCACCCACGAATAGCATGCACAGTGAGAAAGAGGAAAATTATCCTTTTATTTCATGCAACTCTGGAGAAAAGTAAATTTTGGTGTGTCATTGTTCTGGTTTCTAAATTGGGCATCGCGTGTTGTTTGTAGCAAACTACTTGTTTTGTTTTTGTTTTTTCTGATATCTTAAAATGGACTTTAATAATATTAATGGTGGAATGATTAAACCTACTACGTAATGGAATGGAAGTAGCCTTTTGTGCTCTATGTGCATAACTTGTTCTGTAAGTGGTTCAACATACAATCTTGTTAAAGTGATGCTTGGAAATGTGCAAGTAGGCAATGAAATCAGTGAGGAAGCTAGATGGGTTGCAATTTAGTTGAGTGACATTTATAATTGGTGATCACGAGGGTGGTGGCAATGCATTGAGGGTCCATGCATTGGTTATAATGATGATTTTGGTAACAGCAATTGTCACGGGCACCAGTAGTAGTTTCAGCGGAAGGGGGTGGATGGGGTAGTGGTGGAGTCTCTGGCAAAATCAGTGATAATTGCATTGCCTGTTTTAATGGCAACAGTTGATGGTGCACCAACAATTGTTTTGTGCTTTATGATATATCAAAAATGAAATTGCTTTCGTGTTTAGCGAGTCATGTGTGGTAGTGGGGACAACAGTGACAGCAGATAGTAATGTAGATGGTGGCTTTGGTGATGGTGGCATGGAAGTGGTGGAAACAACAAGGGTGGTAATTGTGGCAAGGTGGCTTTGCTAAGATTCAAGCATTTGACCTAAGTGAGTTTTTATTTTATTTTCTTCTTTCTTTTTTTGTTTTTTTTGGGGTTTTCTTTTTCTTTCACATGTGAAGAATGATTAAAAAGTCAGTTTTAAAAATATATGGTTGAACCCTATGTACATTTATCTATATTTATGTAAAACTTGATTTTCTATTGATAATGTATTTTCTGCCAAAGAGCTGAAGAATCTTAACCAAGAAAGTAAATTGGATTGGTGTCCTGCAGGGACATATGGTTGTCAATTTCTAGAGTAGCTATATTAGTTTATTATCCTTTCAATGAGATGAAGGAAAACGCTGATTTGGAATTATGCTTTTGTGGCAATTAGCATCATGAGATTGTTTAATTTTCATTATGGGATCTTTCATTGGAGTGTGGTTCGCTTGTGTGAACTGCAATATTGTTAAATTATATTAATATAACTAAACCTTGACATTTAATGTTGTAGGCTCTCTCTTATTTATGTTTTCAGTGGTGTGAATTACTTTTGTTCAACATGTAAATGCCTATACAATTGATTCTGTCATGCTTTTTCCCCCCAAATTTCTTGAGGAAATTGTCTTTGTTGAAAGCTGAACTGCCAAACCAAGAATTTCATTTAGTATGCAGTGCATCCTGAATCATTGCTATTTTCCTACCCGGCCGCTATTAAACTTCACATGTCAGTCTTTTTCTTCCCTTTGTTAAGTATGAACAGGTCATATTCATCCTGCAGTGCAATGCTTTTGCAATCTTGTTCCTTTAAATATTACTAGCAAAAACAAAGAGAGTGAATGACTGACCTACTAATGATGTATGAAATGACCCATGGGGATTTGAAATATTATCTTTCAATTTTTATTTTTCAGTCACAAATTTGAAGATGTGGTGGATCTGGCTCAGTTTAAGCTTATTGCATAAGAAAATGAAAGAAAACGAGCTATACGACTCTGAATAAAGTTAATGTGGAGTTATGGGAAATCTGAAATCACTGGGACATTGGTTTCTTAATTTCATGAGGGTTTAATCCTAGGTACGAACTATATGTTGGGCAACCTATTCTAAACTACAATTCACGGCTTAGTAACTTTGTCATCTTAGAAATTGCCTATTTTCTAGGGTTTGTAGTTTGCTTTTGCATCTTGAAGTTAGTTTGAGGTCTGATCCGGCTTGAGCCATTGGGATTTACCCCATATGTCAATTTGTATTTGTTTTTTGTTTCCTAAATAAGTAATGCAGTTCCATTTTCAGTCTGTTCAATTAATGCTTTTTTACTCCTTTTATCATTTATGATTTCTTTCAGACAGTTCTAATGCTTATACACCACCGATAGTGCTTGAAGTTCTGGATATGCTTTCTTCCTCTTCCAAATTATTTTGTGTTTTGCCATTGTAAATGGCATATGTGCTAATTACTTTGCAATTAATGACTGATCTATAAAGCAGTTCAAACAGATCCATGGGTGCATTTTGAATACTGCCAAAACTGCATGTAAAATTCTGATAATTATCCATACATTTTACTTTTCCACAAGTATAGCTGTTTCCTTGAGTTCATGACATTATACCACCATGTGTACATTTCTATTGATAATCTACATATCTATGTGTATGATTGTGAGTTTGAATTTCTATACAATGTTCAAATTTCCTCTATTTTTAATGCCCTGCTGAGAAACTACTAAGCAAAGCTGTTTTTTGTAGACAGAAAAAGTTGATCTGGAGAATACAGTAGTTGATGAGAGCCAACGACAATTGATGGAGCAGGGCCCTTCGTCTAGGTTAAGGCAGGACAAATCCAGTGGTATAATTTACAAAATATTCTTCCCTATTTTTTTAATGGTCAAGTGATGCCTGTATTGGCTTTTATCTGATCTGGTCACCGTACAACTCCACCAAGATGCTTGAATATATTTAATGTGGCCCAGTGTCACCCGAAAATGCTACCCCCTTAGTGATTTATGCTTTGGAACGTACGTTACGAAATGTGGTACACTTTTGTTACAAAACGGTGAATCTAACAATCCAAAATGATCCCATATTATTTTTAAGGTTTTCATCATAGGTTCTCTTTAATAGAGAGAATATCAAATATAATAAACTAAAATCTAATAGAGTGGAGTTTTGGATTGAAAAAATGTAAAACAATAGATCATAATGCTTATAGAATTGTGTTGTTAGACAATTAATTTAAAGGAAAATGCACTATAATATATTGGATGTCAAATTAAGAAGTCTACCCTTATCGTACTACATTTTAGAGCATGTGGTGTACTACATTCCCGTTCCTGTGCTTCGTACCGAAATGATCCACGTTCCACATTGGCATATTTTCTGTGCATTGACAAAAATGCCTCCCATGATATAGTAGAAAATGTTAATTTGAGTCAATTTTGTCAATTCATGTGACAATTGCTCTGGCAATACGGCCACCCTTTTAATTATGAGGGCTGCTGCTATACATCACCAGTTTTTGTCACCGTTTTGTATCACTGGGTACATGGCAAGATATTACTTGCTAACTGCTCAATAATTATCTTTAAGTAAGGAAACCAATATTAAGCATCCATGTAGTTAAGTGACACAAAATGGTGACAAAAAACCTTTGATATTTAGCATTTCTTTAATTATTGCTAGTTTGCCCTTGCAGTAGGTCACCCCTTTAATTATTGCGACTTTTCCTGTTGGTTAAACTAATGTATTAGCTTATTTATGAGCTAATGTGTTTTTTAGTTATAGGAAAAAATGAAAGAAATGAAAGGAAAATTTTGAAAAAAGAAAGCAATTCTTGGCTGCTGAGGATATGATTTTGTTCCCTTTGTATCTTAATGGTTGCGTTAACCACTTGAACCATTACATATGGTTGTGACTAATTTTTAAAACCTATGTTAATAATTGATGCCATTCAAGCTATCATATGCCTTGCATGTGACAACTTGAGCATTTAGGAAGTTGATAACTCAAGTGCCTCCTCTATGAGGATATACATACGACATGTGCACGTGCACCAAAATTAAGTTATGCAAATAATGATAAAGATGGAACTATAGTTACTATTTATCATCTCCATAAATGGAACTGTAGTTCTTGTCCAAAAGAACTGCCAAGACTTTTATGGTGATCTAAGCTACATTTGTGCGACTTGGTAGCTATTAACTATTATTAAGGATAAAGATGACAATTGATATGTGGAAGACAGAGAGGCTATCAAGTATACACACTGTGCTTGTTAACCTAGGGTACAAATGATGGATGACAGAGATATCACTAGGTTTGTGAAGTGTTGTTCACATAAAAAATCAAGCTTTCTTTCCTATGTCCGCAACAACAAATAAAATAATACTTTATGTGTAGGTTTTGTTTATTATCTGTGATGGAGTGTAATGGGCTAATGTACTTTTCAATATAATGATATTGGTATGTAACATTCTAGAGTGATTAATAAGCAAATGTTGCTGAATAAAGATTTTTTTCTAAGAGATTGTGTCAGAGTCGTCTATAGTTTTAGTTTTCTGGGTGTCAGTAACATGTGCCAAATAACCCTAGCAACCCTTTCTGAGTACCTTTTTTGCCTCCATTGCTGATATAAAACATTGAGGAGTCACACTTGTATCTCCATAAAATTTGAACTCAGGTTCATTAGTATCTGAAATACTACTCTTTTTTTGAAACAATCTATACAAGCATGATATGACGCCAGCCATTGTGTTTTCCATTTTATGTTAAAGAAAAAGGCACAAGGTTGTAGTACTACTACCGCTGCTGCTACCACTTTTACTGCTGTTACTAGTTTGATGGTTGCCATCTGGAGATTTTCTTTTGTGATTTCTTATTTTCTTATCGAAGTTCTGTTCTTCTGCCAGAAGGAAGTCCAAGTGAGTCTGAAGATGACAACGAGAGGGTTGCAGAGGAAGAAACAGATGATGATGACAATGCATTTTTTGATACTCGTGATGTTCTCTCATCAAGTTCTTTTAAAAGCAGTGGGTCTGATTTGCGAACATCGTCTTTCTCTTCTGATGAAGAGCTTAATGCTTTTGAATCTGAAGATGATGTTGACCCTTCCATTAAATCTGTTGGAAAGAATTTTCCTCGTATTAAACGTCGTAAGAGATTGCCTGAGCCTGTTGAGAAAGAGAAGGGAGTAAGTCTCTGGTCAATGATTAAAGATAATATCGGGAAGGACCTGACAAAAGTTTGTCTCCCTGTCTACTTTAATGAACCACTCTCTTCACTGCAAAAATGTTTTGAAGATTTGGAATATTCATATCTCATTGACCGGGCATATGAATGGGGGAAAAGGGTAAGTTTGTGGTGAGAACATAAAAATAATGATAACAGTTTTTTTCATTTTTGAAAATAGTTGTATTTTGTTTTCATAATCTCTTTCATTTCACTATATCTCTATAGCGTGATTAATTTCTATCCAATTTGCTACAAGTTCTGGAATGGTGAAGGAGGAGAGAATGGGAAGGTAGTGGATGGAGTTGAAGATTCAGAGGGGCAATTGAGCAAAGGGAGTGGTGGATTTGTAGAGGTATCTCTTAGTCACTGTATGGTGGTTAGAGTTGGAGAAGAAGGGGGATAGGGGAGGGAGCATGTGATGCACGTGTGGTGGCAAGTAGGGATGGAGCATGTCGGGAGAAAGGAGGGTATCGGGGATTTTTTTCTAGAAGGGGATTTTTGAATTTTAAAAACAAAATTGATGTTGTGAGCTGTTGTAGTAGTGGGCTGGCCCATAGGGTATGGCCATAGTTTAGGAGAGGTAATGGTAGATGGGTTGACTTGATGGTTTGTCGTACACCTTCACCTGGAAGGTGGGAGAGGGCCTTACCGAATATGATTAGTTTTAGAGGTGAACAAAACAACACACCAAATTAAAATTTTGTATCTTTGCTCCATTATATCCTTGGTTACATGATCATATATATTTGCCACTTCTGTTCGTTTTTATTTTACTATCAGCATCTTATACATCACTTTTTTGGTTCCATACATAAAATGTGGACTAGTTTTTTTTTTTTTTAAAGTGATATTTATAAAATAAAGTCAATGCCAGTACAAATCACTATTTAGACAGTTGAGAAATTTGCATACATGGTTCTACATTTTGTTGGCTGCCTGTACATAATTGATAATATTTGGACCATATAGCCTTGAAAATTCAATTGCTGTTAAATGAAATCACCCCCATCGTGAGCTTCCTCTGATGAGTGAAATCATTTCACTTTCTGTTTGTTAGTTCCTAATCCCCTTGATTGAATTTTTAGGGTAACAGCCTTATGAGGATTTTAAATGTTGCGGCATTTGCTGTATCTGGATATTCTTCTACTGAAGGAAGACATTGCAAGCCATTTAATCCATTGCTTGGGGAGACGTATGAGGCAGACTATCCAGACAAAGGCCTTCGATTTTTCTCAGAAAAGGTTTCACTTTTATACCTGAAGTTAATATGGATTTTTTTGATAAGTAAATTTAAGTTAATATGGACTTTTTCTTGTCTATTTTGTATTTTCCTACCATTGCATTTTTTGTTTTTAAAGAGAGAGTACAATATCATGTTAGATTTCAATTTGTCCACTGTTTATCAACCTGGATTATGACCTTGAAATATATATTATATCTAAAACTTGCATAGTGCAGAGACACTCTTTCTAATAAAGTTAGTCCTCTACACTAAACGTTCATATATTATATACACAATACCGTATTACTGAAGTTCCAAATTATATACATGAAATGTGTAATTTTGCTTTGCAAGTTCTGAAATTTATTCCACAACTGTCATCAAGTGCATGCTGTGTGGGAAAAGGGGAGGAGGCTCTATACATGTCATTTTGACATCTTGACAAATTGGGAAAATCTACATTCCAAACTCTTATATTTTTGGTCAAGGTACATTTTTTGAAAGAAAAAACTACATTGATATGCTTTTAAAAATTGAGTCCTATATTTAAGAGGGGAACAAATAAAGACAAGGAAATGTCAAGATAGTTGAAAGCAATTAAATTTATCTACTTTTGCATGTCGAATTTCCAAACTCTTTTTCCTTTCCTGGGGGTATCTAAATCTTATTTTGCCAAGGCACTGATATGATGTCGTTCATATTTACCACAGGGATGGGTGTAACTGTTTTGAGTTTATACTACTTTTGCCCAGGACTATAAGCATGATCAAAGAATACAGGACAGTGGAGGATTAGGTCATTGGTGCCATCAAAGTGGCAAAATCAGTGTAGTAAATGAGATCCTGAACCATTGTGGCTGTAATTAAGGGAAAAAATAGTAAGAAGAGCAGAAGAAAATTAAAGGGTAGCGTGTTCTGGCTATCAGAAAAGACTCCTCAGGGTCCCAAGATTGTTCTTATGGTTTTTTTTTTTTTTTTTTTTTTTATTTTTTATTTTTTTTTATTTTTATAAATTTTTTTTATGCCCTGCAGTTATATTCTTTGTTTTTTTGGTTAGCAATAAATGTCCTGCAAACTGAGATGTTGTGTGTGTTTTTAGCTTTGGCATTGTATCAAAACTTCTTGCTGCTAAGAGTTAAGTAGCTAATGGTGATTTTATTTGCGCCAGGTCAGTCATCACCCAATGACTGTAGCATGCCATTGTGAAGGTGCTGGATGGAAATTTTGGGGTGATAGCAATCTCAAAAGCAAATTTTGGGGTCGCTCAATTCAGCTTGATCCTGTTGGTGTTTTGACCTTGGAATTCGATGATGGAGAAGTTTTTCAATGGAGTAAGGTATGACCCCCAAAGCATGCAACTATGGGGCCAAGTTATTGTGCTTTCATTTTTATTTTTTTTTATGTAGTTTCATTGTAAAATCGAATTTCTTCTGTCAGGTAACAACATCCATATACAATCTTATATTGGGAAAGCTATACTGTGATCACTACGGGACAATGCGTATACAGGGGAACCGCAACTATTCATGTAAGCTCAAATTCAAGGAACAGTCTATCATAGACCGTAATCCTCACCAGGTGCTCTCTCTCTCTCTCTCTCTCTATGTCTCTGTGTCTCTCAAACACGCACACACACACCCTTTCATGTACTGTTCGGAAAGTAATAATCTTCATTCTTGTTTCTATTAAAATGACTTGCTTTGAATGGCTTTTGAATGGTAAATGTCTCTGTATACTGCCATTGTCTTTCTATATGATAACATTATAGGATAAAACAAACTTGAATAGAATGGTATGTGATAATGAGGCAATTGTCAAGAGGAGGAGAATGAGGAATGCATAAAGAGTGATAAACAACTGATGCACTGTCACCTTCTTATTGGGGATTGATCTAATAATTTTTTCCCTTGATTTCTATAGATGTCTTGTTAAATGTAATCTACAAGGGGCATTTCAATAAATACTGTGTCTGTGCTTCTTATGTTCCTTTCCTTTGTGAGAGCTTGGAAAGAATTTGTCATTTTTTTTTTTTATAAATATCTCTGTTTATGCTGTTTTTAGGTGGACTAGAGTCCCCCCTCCGCATTCCAGTCCTCTTTTTCTTTTCACAATTGAATATCTATGGTGAAGTTTAAGATTTCTCCTTGGGATATTGTTTGTGGGGATCTATCTGTACATTGCTTTGAGATAGCAGAGAAATTTTACCTGGATTGGAAAAAAGAGATGTGAAATATGTGGTGTAACTATGTGTGCATAAGATCCAGAAAGACATTTGCCCACAAATAAACTAGGTTATTGTGTCTGTTGCCTTCTTTCCAAATTAATCATGATGTTTTATGATTTAAATGAATTTGATTTGGGGGCTGAAAAGTTGACAAATAGTAGAAATCTGCTTGGTAAATATGATACCTATAAAAACCATTATTCAAACATAATTCACTTAACGTATGGTATTCTGAATTTGTTTTGCAGGTACAGGGAATAGTTCAGGATAAGAATGGGAAAACCGTAGCAACGCTAATTGGGAAATGGGATGAGGGCATGCATTACATGAATGGAGACTGCTCTGGAAAGGGAAAAGGACACGACTTGTCAGAAGCCCATTTGCTTTGGAAGCGGAGCAGACCTCCTAAGTTTCCCACTAGATATAATCTGACACGCTTTGCCATCACCTTAAATGAGCTCACTCCTCGATTGAAGGTGACTGTAATGATGAGTTTGCTGCTATTTTTCAGTGAGATGATCTTTTTCTTGTGCTACCTTGTGGAATAGTTACTGGAACTAATGTGAAATTAGTCATTTAGTCCCCATTGCATGTTGGTGTACAAATTCTTCCTTAAAGTGCTTACACACGTGTGTAGCCACCAAAATGGTTTTTGGTGATTGAGATTCTATAAATGTTCATGCAAATGAAACAAGTTTGGAATCATTTGAAGCATTATACGTGAGAATAGTGATTGTTTTCAGTTGGTCATTACAAGTCCCAGTCTCTGTTACATACTAAACTTAATTTTTATGCAGGAGAAGTTGCCACCAACAGATTCAAGGCTGAGACCTGATCAGAGGTGCTTGGAAAATGGGGAGTATGACATGGCAAATTCGGAGAAGTTGCGGCTGGAGCAGCGGCAGCGGCAGGTAAACATTGTTTATTTTTTTTTGAATTCTTGAACTAATGCTTTGGTTTGCTCCTTAATGCATAGCCAAATTTGCAAGGTAGATAATGTGGTGTCTTGTGATTAAACTGGATTTTTTTGATGTTTGAGGCATATAAATAGGTTCTATGTCCTCTCAAGTAGTAGCTTGGAATTTGTTGGCTACATAGAACATATAGTTTAGACATTAACTATGATTGATAGGAGTTAATTATGAGTAAATTATGAAGCCAAATTGCATGATTGTACATATGTACGTTGGGGTTGGTAGCTTTATTGGAGAGTCATATTGAGAAATGCTTTTAGCCTTATCAAAGATTTGGGACAAATGCCTTATCAAAGATTTGGGACAAATTCAAACGGTGGAACATTGTAGCGAGTTGTGTAATTTGAACTTGTTCTCATTCAAACAAAATATCCTTGTGTTCGAACATGCAAGGCTCTATTCTGATGTGCACAGAATGTAACTAACCAAAATCAAAGGCCCAAAAACCAAAGGGTTTTTTTAGTCAAGCCTAATAGTGAAGCTATCCTATACACCAAAACTAAGTTATGGTCAAGATTTCAATAAAACTAGTCCCAAAAGACTAAACAAAGATAAAACCCTTTATATGATGCTAATGCAAATGCATGAGTTTTACTTTGAAGCTCATCTGTTTACCTGAATAAAGCTTAAAGTCGAAGTCATCACGATGATTATTCAATAAGCTAAAAATAAAAATTATGGTCTCAATCTTTGAAACAAAATTATCAAAAAACAAAATAAATAATAATGATATAACTGGACAGTTTTCTTCACCTTCTATTTTAATGAAGTAACTTGAAATTTGCATGCATTCATGCTTGATTTCTTTTTTCCTCGTGTAGCTTATTGAGGGGTGTATTTTCTTCAACTAATTATAAATTTACGACAGTTGCTGTGAATGATGGAAATTTGTTTGAATGCAATCCAGGCTCATAAGATGCAAGAGAGTGGTTGGAAGCCTAGGTGGTTTGCGAAGGAGAAAGGAAGTGATACGTACCGCTACATTGGTGGTTATTGGGACGCTAGAGAGAAGCGAAACTGGGAATCTTGTCCTGATATCTTTGGTCATTTCCTGTCTGATCAGACATCGGATTGATTGTTGTCTGTATATCATTTTCTTTGTATTTCTCTTCTCTTTTCTTTCTTTGACAGATTAGATAGGCGGCGAATGATTGCCTGCTGATATGAGGAACTTAGGTTGATGTAAACATGCGTGTAAGTAAAACTAGAGACAGAGGTATGACAGGTAATAAAGGATCGATTTCCCAATTTCATGACTTGCATTTGAACCTTTATGTTGTTGAACTGCCTTTGGTAGTTATTAACTGAAACTACAGACTCAGAAGAACGTGTTGGTGGTTATTAACTGAAACTACACACTCGAAAGAACGTGTGTGTGTGTATGTGTGTGTGAGAAAGAGAGAGAGAGAGAGAGAGAGAGAGAGCTTCCACTGGGTGATCTTATTGTTTTGGGTGAATTACACTAACCGTCCTTATAATTTGAAACTTGTGTCACTCTTAATGGTAAAATCGTTAATTTGATAAAATATAAATTTATTTGACAAAAATAAATGTTAAAAAAATATTTTTGAATTTTTAAAAATAATTCTTACACTCCAAAGATAAAATTATGTAAAATTGATAAATCTTTTAGACATTTTTAAATTTTTTTTTTTACCAAATTGATTTTTATTATGTATTTGGATGATGATCATGTAATGAGTGGTTGTTAAGTTTTTAATGTGTATCAATATATTTAATATATGAAACGTTTTTAGTTTTAGAATTTTTGATTGGGATTTTTGGTGAAACCTCCATTTTTGGCTTTTTTTTAGGCTAAATGACAACTCAATGAATTATCCTTCAAAAAGTCTCTGAGTAGGAGAAGTGTGGCTCAATAAAGACATTCTATAATTTGTATTTTTTTAAAATCATATTGCCCTTTTATATACACGGATCTTGAGCTCATGTAAACACGGATCTTGTATACATGAGCTTAGTGAGGAGGATCTGCGAAATTAGTGAAGATAATCTGCAAAATCCATGAAGAAGATCTCAAAATCTGAAGATCTCGCCCTTGGTCAATAATATACGATCTCATCATCAACGATCAATACTCTCAATTAAACGACGTTTCAAATATGAACAAATCTGTATCAGATTTAAAGAGTTTCATTGAGATTTGTGAGTGTTGATGAAGTTTTAGAGGTTTTGTTTCAGTCACGTGTTTGATTATTGTTCGAGTTCGATCAGGTATGTTGATTTGTTGATTAGTTTTTTTTTTTTTTTAATTATAATTTTGATTTATTTTTATTGTGTATGATCTAATTTTGTTTGATAAAATGAGAGTAAAATTTTACTCTGGTGTGTACTCTGTTTTTGTTTGATAAAATGAGAGTAAGATTTTACTCTAGTGTGTGCTCTGTTTTTGTTTGACAGAATGAGAGTAAAATTTTATTCTAGTATTTGCTCTATTTTTGTTTGATAAAATGAGAGTAAAATTTTACTCTGGTGTTATCTGTTTTTTTTTTTCTTTTTTTGATACAATGACAGTAAAAATTTATTTTGTTATTGTGTACTTATGTTATATGTTTTGAGAGCAATGAGTTCAAACGATGAAACAAGGTGAGGGAGAAACGGTTCCATCGTTTGACATTTGCCCATTTATATGGAAGGGTATTTCAGTCTTTTCACCATATTTTTTTTTATTCGAGGGACTTTTGGAACTAGTATTTTATTATGTGGGCTTCACAAAAAAAAAAAAAAAAAAAAACCCCAATGGGAGGGACTTTTCACCAAAAATCTCTTTTTGATTTAATGGATTGATTTAGTAATGATATTAAAGTTGTCACCATATTTGATTTTTGAAAAAATAGAAATCAATTTAATGAAAAAAATAATCACCCATTATATGATCATTATCCAAACACATAATAAAAATTAATTTGATAAAGTAAATAAATAAATAAACGTCTAAAAAATTTATTTATTTTACATAATTTTATCTTTGGTGGTTAAAAATAATTTTTAAAAATTTAAACAAATTTTTTTGACATTTTATTTTTATTAAATTAGTTTATATTTGATCAAAGAGTCATGCTAGGAATTCCAAATAAATTACCAAATTTTTTACCAAACCTCTCGCATGGGTGTGGGACCTACACACATGTGATTTGTGTGGATCCCACACCCATGTGAGAGGTTTGGTAGAAAATTTGGTAATTTGTTTAGTATCCATAGCATTTTCCTTTATCAAATTGACTATTTTGCCTTTGAAATTGAGTAATGGTATCTTCAATTGTCCTTATTTGAAACAATACTCAAAATTCAGGATCACATGTGTCATAATTAAAAATCAAGAACCAAAGTAACACAATACATAAACTATAAGGACCGTTAATGTAATTTGCCCTATTATTTTTTATTTATTTATTGGTGCAAATGGTGATCTTATTGTTATTATTGTTGCTCATAATTAAAAAAGGCGCATCTCCACCAATTTTCTCTTTTTCATCCCCTTTTGAAAGAGCTTTGATGCATGATTTACAAAATATATATATATACATATATATAGGATTTACTCCACAAGAAAGTTTAATTATAGTTGATTGGTTGAGCGGTAAAGATTTGATAATAGGATTTAACATTTTGAGTTCCAGTCATCTCAAGAAGTTATTAGACGTTTGCGTGATCGTTAACCTTAAAACTCTAAAATTAGTTGATGCGTATCTTTAGTCAAGACGCCTAATTATAAAAAAAAAAATAATAATAAATTATAGCAAAGATCTTTCAAAAACTGTACTCCAATTAAATTATAGTAAGATTTGTCAAACTCTACTCCTACCGTATATCAAAGTACATGCTAAATAGTAAATTATAACATTGTTAAAATCCGATGAGTCCTTTTGTTTATTTGTCTTTTATATTGAACCTACCAGTGACATTTCTATTTTGCATTGTCTGATAAAAATAAAAGAAATGACATTTTGACTGTTGGGGTAAGATTGTAAAATTATGGCATTTTGGATATTGTAACATACCAAAATATGAGTTTGGTACTATCAAATTGACAAAATCACTAGAGATGCCTAAGGTTAAATATAACAGCTTCGCTACGTAGCTCGAATCCTTATTGGCTCGAGTGGCCCGAATTTCTTTTTTCACTCAACTTTCTCCTGTTGTGCTCCATACACCTACACATTTCATTTTCTCTCTCTCTCTCTCTCTCTCTCTCTCTCTCTCTCTCTCTCTCATCACTGTCTTTAATCTTCTTCATCTTCTCTCCTTCTCATCCCATTAACAGTTGCAGAGAGACAAAAAGAACCGTCTTTGTGTGTCGTCGCTACTGTTGTCTGATTGGAGTGAAAGAGGAGGAGCTTTGTATGCCGCTGCTTGATTGGAGTCTTAACAGAGAACACCCACATTCAATAGCAGACTCAAATCAAATATAGAAACGCACATACATACATGTATATAGACTCAAATAAAATCAAATATATGTAAAATAAGTTGAAAATTCTCCAAAATTAAGCATCAAAAATCCCAAACCAAACCCTACCCACAAATCCCATTTCCCATTTCATTCCAGAAATCTCATCATTGTACAAAATCAGCAAACAGAGAGAGAGAGAGAGAGAGAGAGAAAGAGAGAGTAACAATCCATTGAAGTCCATATTCGAAGAGACCCATTGAAGTCCAAATCTGTGGGTATACACAGATCTGTCATAAATCTGTTCCCCCCTCTTATTCTTTTATTATTTTTCTCATTCTCTCATTCTTTTCTCCTTTTCTTTTTCTTTTTCTTCTTCTTCTTCTTCTATTTGTCTGTTTCAGAGAGAAAACAGATGGGGAAGAGAAAAAAAATGGGGGAAAAAAAAGATTGCCCAAAACGACGTCGTTTTGGACAGTTGAGCCATTTGGGCCAAAGGCATTTCGAGTTACGAAACATTTCTCTAAATATAAATGGTTAAGGTGGCTGTTGTAATTCTGATTGTAGATGAAGTTGTTTTAGTAGTAGAGAAGATGGGTTAGGATAGCAGTAAGGCCACGTTTATTTGACAAATTAGATTAAAGGGGATTGTTAATGAGGGAACGATTAGTGAAGAGATTATTAATGTGGGGATTATTAGTGAGAGAATTAAGTAAAAGTGTGTTTATTTTGATAATAGTGTGGGAGATGGTTAATAATGAGATTGTTAAATTATTTTTAAATAAAATAAATTAAAAAATTATTTTTATATTAAAAAAATTAAAATAAATATTAAAACAGAAGGTGCACTTGGGATTGTTAAAAAAAAAATTGGCCGGCCAACTATTTTTTTGGCCATCCGACTATGTTTGTAAAAATAAAATCAAAATTGCACTGTACCAAATGTTTGAGCGGACATTTGGGCAGACGACCGGACAGACTGAAGCCACTCACTATTTTTTTAATCTCACTCATTTCTCAATCAAGCTAATCCCTCTACTGAGGGGATTACTAAGCCGTTCAAATTATGAAGTTGACCCTCCCAATCAACACTAAACATGTTGTGGGTGGGACCTATAACAATCCTACTCCAAATCGATTGCTGAAGCAGCCAAACAAACATGGCCTAAAAGGTGAGAAAGGAGCTAGGAACGAAGTTGCACCAGTGGTTGGTTGAGGTTGGTCAACGATGGAAAGAGTTGCATCAAGAAAAGAGAGGGAAAAAAAGGGAGAGAAGAAAGACCAAGTCACATTTCGTCAAAAACCAAGTTAGATTTCAGGACTTGATTTATTTTTTTCCATTCAATATATATATTGAAAATTTTCCTATTTAATTGATATTTTACTTGTTCTATTTTTTTATTTTATTGATATTTAAAAAAAAAAAAGGAAATTAATAAATAAAATACTTTAATGGGCTGATGAATCTCTAGTCAAGCTGTGAAATCAAAGCCACATGATCATGGTTAGGTCATTTGGATCAGACTTGTTATTGTGCGCTTTTTTTGCTTTGATATGATGGTTTGCTAACCTAGTTGTGATGCATAAGAATATAAACCACCTAAAAATATAACACATATTTAGTAATGCTTTATCATATATCACATATCATATTATTATCATATTAAAATTGTTCTACGTCAATGTCAGTGTATTTTCTATTATATAACATATATATATATATATATATATATTTTATCATAAATGTACACACGTGTATGGATTTACATACACATCACATATCATACCAGAATACCATGAACAGGGTAGCATAGCTATATAACTAATTAAAACTTGGAATGTGTTGTATTATATGCTTGTATATACACCAAGATTTGTTATAGTCTCACATGCATTTGTTTGTATTTTCACAATTGTTAAGTGGTTATAATTGTATCCACAAAACTCCTTTGAATCCCTACTGAGAGGGAGATTTGTGTCGAACAGTTGGGTTGAGATAGAGGCAACACGGATTATGGTGTTGGCCCGCATGGGGATCAGACGTTGTGCATGGCTGAGCTGCACCAACATAGTGCTTCGACCCACTACATTGACTGGGCTATATGTAGCCCGGGAGTACGGTGGCTTGCAGATGTTTAGCCAAGTTAGGACCATGCGGAACCGGATGGTTGCCGAGCTATGGATAGTTTGGACTGATGTAGGGGAAAATGGCTCTTGAGATCGGCGCACCTGTGTCTAGGCAGTCCTCATGGACCGATTCGGTTTTGCTCGGCTATGTCTATCCATCGTGATGTTTGTGTTTCACCAAGTAATGGCTCGGCCCAGCACTCCACGTGGACTAATGAAGAGAAATAGGGGAATCCAGTCCTGGTATGCGTCAATACCGTTTGGTGGTGCCACAAACACTGTTTGAAGGTTTTGATCTCTACACGTATAAGAAGTGTAGAGGGAAGCACATCCGCCTGTCCAGAGAAGGATAGCAGAGGTAGTGCTCCCACAACCTCTGAGGCTGTATGGCTAGCCTTAAAAAAGAGCAGTTGGCAGCCGTTACAGGTAAGTAATCTGAAGGAATTCCGAATTCTCTCTCTAGAGTGTTCTCTCCATTCTTCTTCTTTTCCAAGTGTGCTGACTTGATCGTCGGAGGGTTTATCCGACAGTACACCGCCGGGCAGCTCACCATATTTCTGTTCTCAGGTTAAGCAACATTACGTGAAGCTTGGATTCAAAGAGTACGGAGAACTAAGAATATTTCACTCCCATACAATTAGCACCGTCTGTGGGAAATCTTTGACAGACAAACCTTGCTTTCCAAGCTTTTTCAACCATTTCCATGGCTAACAACGAAGAAACACCACTGTCCGTTGTCGACGGTATCACACCAGAGTCTGTCCGACGGAGAGATGGCCCTATTGCTATTCTGACTATGGCGGGCTTGGAGACCACTTCCAGAGGCGCGCGAGACAAATGTGCGAGGAGCCCTGAACATTCAAAGAGTCCCGAGGGTCGCCGACGGCGAGAAGAGTCGCATGCTCAGCGCCTAGAGCACAAACTCAGAGACTATGACGCCCTCATTCGGAAGATGGCGGCTGAAATGGAGACGTTGAAGCGCCAAATCAAGGGAAATGGTGTTGCTAGAGTGGGCGACCACATTGAGCGCACCCCACCTCATCGCTCTGATAGTTGTCGCCAATATGGGACACCTCTCTCTCTTTATCACTAGGAGCTACAGAGTTGGCGACTTCGATCCACCAATGGAGAGATCTTACACGCACGACAGCAGTTACCGTCCCTCGCTCCTTCGACAACATCGAGATACTCTTACTCCGCTCATTCGAGGGACCTGAGGGATGTGTTGGAAGAGCGTGCCGGCCGTAGGGAGGCCCAAAGATTGCCAGCGCTGCAAAGACTGAGTCCCTAAATCCGTTACAGTGAGGAAGTGGCTATGTCGACGCCAAGAATGATGACTCTAGCACCAATGGACAGAGAGCTAGCAAGACTTACCGCTACCCTACTGTCTCCAGAGATCGAGAGCATACCACTTCCTGCCGGATTCCACCAACCTAAGTTCACGCTGTACGACGACAAGATGGATCCGTACATGCACATAAGTCATTACTGGCAAGTAATGGCTGGCCATCGGCGCAATGATGCCTTGATGTGTCTCATATTCCCAACGAGTTTGGGAGAACTGGGCCTGAAGTGATTCGAAAGGCTCCCGGAGGAAAGCATCGAGGGGTGGCAACAACTAACAGAGGCCTTTGTCACTAGGTTCAAGACCAATACTCGAACACTGAAGGAGGTCGACCACCTCCTGAGCGTCAAGATGGAGTCCAGAGGTTCTTTGAAGGCATACAATGCCAACTATTGGGAAACCTACAATGAGATCCTCGATTGTCCCACCAATTTGGTGATCGCCCAATACAAGCGAGACCTTCCAGTCAGGCATAGGTTGTGAGACTCGCTCATGATGCATCAACCCACAACCATGGAGTCCTTAATACAGCGGATCAACGAGCATATTTGAGTAGAGGATGATGTCACCACCGTCACCGCAACCGAGAAGGCAAATTCGGTTGCGGCGGACAGAAAGATGGCTGGGAAGGTTCACTCGGTGGGGCAGGAGGACAACCGCCTTAATAACCGAGCTAAAGACCAACATCGCGGTTCAATCCGCAATGATAGAAACAAAAGCCACGGAAACGACCGAGATAACGTTGTTCGAAGCGAAGAGGAAGATGCCAAGAGGAAGTTGAAAGCACGAACTGGAATCACCACTGTCTTTAAGATCCTAATTTATCACATCCTCAGTAAAATTCGAGGTGAGCCATACATGCGTTGGCCGGCAAAATTAGAAGATACGCAGAGGGGCTTTAACTCGATGTACCGCTACACTTTCCACGAGAAAAGAGGACACCGAACGAAGGACTACATGTCGCTCAAACAACACTTGGAAGAGCTAGTTGCAGCTGGGCATTTGGATCAATACATTAACAGGGATATGAGGGCTGCTCCACAAGGACAAGCTGAGCCAAATGGCCTTGCCGTCTTGGATGCGGCGCCCCAAGGAGTGATCAATGTTATTCAAGGCATTATCGAGCCGGCATGGGTTTGTGAGCTGAAGGGGATGATCAAGAAGGCCGAGAACGTAAGGGAAGTCCTCTCTGTTCAGCCCACCGTGAAGAAAGGGAAGACTAAGATAAAGGACGTCTTAAATTTTTCAAGCAAAGACTTAGAAAGAATACAAACGCCTTATAATGACGCCCTAGTTGTGACTCTTCGCGTCAAAGACTTCGACATGAAAAGAATTCTGATCGACCAGGGGAGTTCGGTCGAGATCATGTACTACGACACGTTCAAGCAGATGAAATTGGAGGACAAAGACTTGGCTCCAGCAATGTCTCTTTTAGTCGGCTTCAACTCTCAACCAGAATGGCTGATCAGAAAAATCAAATTGCCGGTCAAGGTTGGGTCAGTCACGAAGCAGGTGGAATTTTGGGTGCTTAAGGTGCTATTGACCTACAACTTGATCTTGGGGAGAGATTAGTTGCACGCCATGCAAGCAGTAGCGTCGACTTATCACTAGGTCATGCGCTTTCCCGCACTGGCTGGGCAAGTCGAAGAGGTTGGGGAGACCAAGTGATGGCAAAACAATGCTTTTTGTCGCAGTGAATGGCAACTGGGCTGCCAAAGGCTTTGTCCAAATGATAGAAGGGCTAGAAGGAAATGAAGTCCTGGAAGATATGGGAAGAAAAGCCGAAGAGAAATCGGTTAAAGATTTAGTGGAAGTGCGCGTTGATGAGAATGATCTAAATAAGTTCTTTCTTTTAAGATCATCTTTGTCTAGCACTGAGCGGCTCGATTATGTCAACTTTTTGGTTTCCAAAATTGAGGCCTTTGCGTGGACGCCTTACGATATGCCTAGCGTCGACCCTAGCTTCATTTGCCACCAGTTGAATGTCTTTCTGAATGCATGACCCGTCATTCAGAGAACGTAGCGCTCGGCCTTGCACCATGCCGAGGTAGTGGCATAGGAGGTCAAAAACTTGCTGGAAGCTGGGGCGATAGAAGAAGTGCAATACCCTAGATAGATCTCTAACTTGGTGGTAGTGCCGAAGAAGAATCGTAAATGGCGGGTGTGCGTCGATTATAAGATAGTCAACTGTGCATGCCCAAAGGACAACTTCCCCCTCCCAAGAATCGACCAGCTGGTGGATTTAACTGTTGGCCATTAAAGGTTTAGCTTCCTGGACGCATATCGCGGCTACCACCAGATCGCCATGTACAAACCAGATCAAGAGATCACTTCGTTCACCACTCTAAGAGGCTTGTACTACTACAAGGTCATGCTGTTCGGACTCAAAAAAGTCAGGGCAACTTTTCAGAGGATGGTAACCAAAATGTTCGCTCCTATTCTTGGCCGCACTATGGAAACTTACATTGATGACATGGTGCTGAAGAGAAAAGACAAGTCTTAACACCTGGCCGACCTAGCAGAAATGTTTGCCGTCCTCAGACATCACAAGTTGCGTTTAAATGCCTCCAAGTGTGCGTTCGGAGTGGGAATCGAAAAATTTCTGGATTTTTTGGTCACTAACCGAGGAATCGAAGCTGACCCTTCCCAAATCAAGGCAATACAAGAACTGGAGCGGCCAAACTCCACAAAGAACGTGCAACATCTTGCCGAAATGGCAGCCGAGCTAAACAGATTTATCAACCGGTTTTCAGATCGTTGCAAGCCCTTTTTCAAGACTCTGAAAGCCAAGTTTTTATGGGATGAAGAGTGCGACCACGCACTGGCGGATTTAAAAGTATACCTCTCATCGGCCCCAATCCTGGTCATACCACGGCCGGGCGAAGAGTTGTATCTCTACTTGGCAGTTTCTCAGCACGTTGTAAGTGTAGTCTTCATCCATGCTGAGGGTATCCAGCACCTCCCTATTTTCTAAGTTAGCAAGACACTGCTCCCAGTTGAATCGAGATATCTGCTGCTTGAAAAATTGGCTTTGGCTCTCATGATGGCCTCCAGAAAGTTGGTGCACTATTTTTATGCCCACATAATAGTAGTGCTAACTGAATTTCCGCTCAAAGTGCTCTTTGAGAAGGCAGACTTCACCAGCTGAATTCTAAAGTGGGCCGTAGAATTGGGACAATACGACATCAAGTTCCATCCGTGCACTGCTATCAAAGTTCAAGCCCTTGCCGACTTCGTGGAGGAATTTACCCCTGAAACACACCTTGTTTGTCTTGTTGATTTGGCTAGCGCGGACTTGGCATAGCCCACAGCTCTGATAGCAAACAAAAGTGGTGGGGAACAAGTAGTAGAATGACAAGATCAAGCTGGACAAGAAATAGAAGAACCAGTCAATTTGCTGAAATACAAGCTCGAGGGAGATGCAGGAAAGGATCAGACCGAGCTGACCAGTACCTCGGAGTTGAGGAACTCCCAAAATCCTCCGACTGCTGAGAGTTGTTCATTGGCGAGATGTGGAAGCTCTTCGTCAATGGGGCCTTTAACAGACACAGCGTTGGGCTGGGAATCGTGTTGACATCCCTAGATGGGCTGACCATTGAGCATGTAATCACACTTGGTTTCCCATCATACAATAATGAGGCAAAGTGAAGCCCTCCTCGTCGGGTTGAAGAGTGCTTTAAGAATAAAGGCATCAGAACTTATGGTATTCAGCGACTCCAAGCTGGTAATCAATCAGGTCTCTGGGGAATATGAGGCCAGGGATGAAAGGATGGCTAAGTATCAAGCGTTGGTATGAGCAGAGATCAAAAAGTTTGCTGCGATAAGAATGGAACAAATTAACCGCGAAGAAAACAATGAAGCCGACGAATTGGCTGACCTAGCATCTATGCAAACGACTTTTCCCAATCATTTAATGATAGAATTCTTACTCTGACCGAGCATTGAGGAACCAAAGGCACCCGAGGTCCTTTGCACGGACTTGGGACCGTCCTGGATAGATCCGATCATCACCTTCCTGAAAGATCGAATTCTACCCACTGAAAAGAAGGAAGCCAACAAGATAAGGGACAAGTCAGAACGGTTTTGGCTCTCTCCATCTGGCACCTTATACAAGAAGTCCTTTACTGGGCCATACTTGAAGTATGTCCACCCTAGCAAGGTTGAAGCTTTCCTCTTCGAGATTCATGAGGACATCTGTGGAAGCCATATTAGGGGTAAATCTTTGGCGTACCGAGCTATTTCTCAGGGTTAGTATGCAGGCGGACGTGCAGAAATATGTTCACAAATGCGAAAAATGCCAACCAAAATCCACCAGCCTGCCAGAGAGCTGCTTCCCCTTACAAGTCCTTGGCCATTTGCCCTTTGGGGGTTGGACATCGTAAGACCGCTTCCAACTGCTCTAGGAAACCGTAAATTTTTCATCGCCGCTATGGACTACTTCACTAAGTGGGTAGAGGCCGAGCCATTGGCCACCATCAAGGAAAATGATGTAAAGAAGTTTGTCTGGCAGAATGTCATCATTGGCTTCGGCATCCCAAAATCCCTCATTTCGGATAATGGCATTCAGTTCGACGGCAAAACTCTTTCGCGGGTTTTACGAGGAGTTAAAGATTGAATTTTACAACTCTACACCGGTCTATCCTCAATCAAATGGTCAAGCCGAAGCCTAAAAAAAAACCCATCTTGGATGGGCTGAAGAAGCTGAAGAAGCGATTGGAGAAAGCCAAAGGAAGTGGGCTGAGGAACTCCTCAATGTGCTTTGGGCATGCCGCACTACACCAAGACGCTCAACCGGAGAAACTCCATTTGCCTTGGCTTACGACATGGAGGCAGTCATACCATTGGAAATCGACATGCCAACCATCCGATCTAAAAGTTTTAAACCAGACTTAAACAATGAAGCTGTAGCCCTGGAGCTTGATCTAGCTGAAGAAAGAAGGGAACGTGCATTAATCCACATAGCCGCCTACCAACAAGAGCTCTCCAAGAAATACAACAAGACCGTGCACCCTAGGCTATTCAAGGTCAGAGACTGGGTCTTAAGGAAAGTAATGGGCAACACGGTGATTCCTGGGGAGGGCAAATTAGGAGCAAATTGGAAGGGGCCATACAAGATAACTAGCCTTGCAGGCAAAGGGGCATACCACCTGGACGACTTAGATGACAAAGCTATCCCCAGACCATGGAATGAGACCAACCTCAAGATAATTTACTTTTGAAACGTAATCTTTTCTACTTCTTTTCTTTTTGTAACTTGGCATTTTGGCATTGGGTGTATAATCAGTAACATGTAATAGAAAATAGCCCATTCTTTCTCTTATACTATGCGTTTCTGTACAAAAATATTACAAGAGTATTAAGCTACTGTGCGTGTAGGAGGCAATGCCCAAACCGGGTTGACTTTGCCCACTATACGACGGTTGTCCGGTTAAGAGCTGATTTTGTTTTTATTCAATCGAGCTGATTTTTGGTGGCAATCGTCGAGCCGATTTTGCTCATGACTACCCAAGCTGATTTTCGCTTGCCGTTGAAGAGCAGATTTTGCTCATGATTACCCGAGTTGTTTCTTACTCGCTGATGTAGAGCTGATTTTGCTCACTAATCGAGCTGACCTCGCTCGCCCGCCTGAACCATTGGTGTTTTGCCCAACTTATATTAGAGCCGAGCTGACCTCACTCGCCCGTTCAAATAGTTGGTGTGTTGCCCAACTTGTATTAGAGCTGAACTGATTTTGCTCATTAGATCGAGCTGATTTTGCTCGTTAAACTAAGCTGACCTTGCTCGCCCGATCAAACAGTTGGTGTTATGTTCAACAAATGTTTTAAACCGAGATAAATTTGCTCATTAACCTGTAGACGTCCCTGAACGTCCCGAGAGGGAATCCCCCGTTTTGTAAATTGGGGCTTACTACAGTTCGGACTCAAATGTCACGGTCCTGTATCTAATCTCGCAGAGTGCAATGCAAGACTGATGAATCATCAAAGAGTCCAAATCCGGCAAATCGTTTTTGAAAACAGATTTTTTTTGAAAGAAGTGCCAAACATGGACTGCTTTGCCAGATACAGAGTCGCCATCTAAATATTTATTTTGGGAGAATTTAAGAAACCCTGACTCGTTGCCTAAGGCCACGTGTTCGTCATCACCAAAGTTGCCTCGGCTCGGGAACTTGGGTACGATTGGGGAAGGTCACTTCGTGAGTACCCCCGCTCGCCTGATCAAAGATCGGCCTCTACTAACCATGATATCGAGTTTTGAAAACATTATGTGCTCTTATCCCGGTTACTAGCCTAGATTTACTACGTGATGCGCACAGCAAAACAAGTATAGACTGGATTGCCTAAGTTGGAACAAAGCATCGTATATCCGTTTGTTTCGAAAAATTGATTGAAGTTTGCTACTCGCAAGTAGGCTAAAACACGGGTTTCAACGAATTATTCCAACTCAAGCAACCCAACCTTCACTCACAGGCATTCAGGCAGTTATATCATATAAGCATATAGTCTCATGGTAAGCATGCTATCATGGCAATCACTCACACGCATGCAAGGATGCTAAAGCATAAACACTTACCGAGTACTTCGAGCCAAAACAAAAACTAGTTAGTAATCAATGCATAATCCTAGTTCATGTTAAGATGGCTAATGCAACACATGCAAAATGCAACTAAGATAGGCTCGGCTATTCTAAGATGGCATGTGAGATACTACAACTAACACGTATTCAACTTGGAATTGAAATACAATGCAGTTAGTATGATGCGCTGAGCCCGGTGCATGCGAGACACATGAATGATGCAAACATGCATAGCATAAGGATGCTAATTGAAATATGCCCTAAATCTAACCATCGTAAGCGGTTAAATAAAAGGGAGAAAGAAATGGGGGTTGGAAGACATGCATCACACACACGCACGCTTATTACAACATTGCCCTCTCTCGGAGGGTCCGAATAATAATACAAACCGAATAAATAATTAACTACCCTAGCTAATTAAATATTACAAAACCTTTAACGAATTAACAAATTAATTAAGCTACTAAAGCAGTAAAACTACCTCGGGAAGAGGGATGCACGCATGCTCGGTCGGCTTTGCTCGGAAATCCATCGTCATGCCACAGTTGCCTTTGTTTACACTGCTCTGCTTTTTTGAAAACTGTACTAACCTCTGTGACACCTTTGAAACATCTTGGGGACATGCTGAGAGGCCATCAGCCATGAGATGGGACCCCGGCCAGGTGAAACAGGTCATCGACCATGAATTGGGCTCTCGGCCAGAAATAAGTAGCCGGCCGGCACTGAAGATGGCCGACCGGCCATCTCTTCCTGCAGAATCCTGTTTGACAGCAGCAGAGGGCAAACAGAGCATGGCAATGCATTTTCAAAGCAATGTATGCACAACCCCCTCCCTATCATGTCATGAACTCAAGGGAGTATAGTTCTCGACCCTCGGGCCACCAATCGCGCATTTCCATGCATGATGGCCCAAGAAGCCAAGTGTGCAACTTCAATATCAAATGAAATGCACACAAAACACATCAAAGCCCCAACCTCTATCATGATTGGTCAACAGGCAAGGGATGCATGCTCAATGCTATGCAACCTAAGCATGCAAGCAAACTAATGCAAAATGAGTATGCTAGCAAGCAATATGCAATAGGCATACAACCTAAATATGCAAACACGCAACCTAGCATACACAATGCAACTAACCACCTAGCATACACAATGCTAACAACATAACATGCACAACACATTGTAACATGGCATACACAATGCAAGATGGACTTAAACTAAAATGAGTGGGCCTTAGCCACACTCAAATCAGTGGCCAAATGAGATGGGAACAACGCCCAAGATTCATGCAAACATGCACAATGCAAAGGCTCCAAGCCTAAGGCACAAAACGCAACTCTCCAACAGCAATGCAAGGATGAAACATGGCATACAATGGCATACATATAAGCTCTGAAATGACATGCTCAATGACCCCAAAACATGAAAACACCTTAGTATAAGCATGCAATAGGCTTCAAAACTCAAAGCTAAGCAAGGCTATTACACTACAACCATGCATGGCAAGCACCAATCGACCAAGAGGCCTAAAAACAAGGCTAAGGCAGCCCAAAATAAGGACAAAATCAGTTTGGAGTATGGCCGAAATGTGCTAGAATGAACGGCCAAAACAACATGCAATGTAAGCTAGTATGCATGGTTTACACTACAAGCATATGGAGCATATGAGGGACCACCAAACCAGCCAAAAACAGATTCATGACATGTCAAAATATGACCAAATACCCACTGAAATGTATCCAATACATGCAACAATGAGGTGCTACTTTGAAAGGCTATAAAGAGGGTTGTTCTACACATGCAAGAGGCAAGCCTTAAATGACAAAAACAGCTCTGGAAAGAGTTCATGTAGGCCCTAAAACTCACTGAAAAAGGCCTGAACCAAGCTTAAGAAGTGTGCAAATAAGGGCTCATTTGAAAGGCCAAAAATGCTAGAAAACAAGACAACAAGGGAGAGGGTCACCCCTCTCCTTCTTAGGACCTCAAAACACCATCCCCACCACTGAAATCCCTCTAGATTTCAGTGGTGAGAATGCCAATACAAGGTGGTCTCGAAGCTCACAAAAAAGACACAAAAATGAGGCCAAACAAGGCCTAAGAGGGGGTAAACAACCCCAAACACAAAATTGATCTTAAACAAACTTAAAAAGGAGCTCAAAATAAGACTTTTTTTAGTTTATGAAAAAACTCAAAAATGCTTACAAGTAAGGTTAAAATATGAAGCAAAATAAAGACCAAAAGAGGGTAAAGTGTGTTACCCTTATAGCCAAAAGGGGACAGCAGCTTCTTGGTCCAGAAAACCAGTCCCTTAGCCTCTGAAAATGGCTTCCAAGATCCTTAGGTTGATGATGGAGGTGTTAGGCTAAGAGTTGGTGTGCAAAAAGGCCAAGAACTATGGACTTTGGAGCTCAAAGTAGTGAGATATGTATGGTTTTCGCCTAAGCAAAATTTTTGGAACCCTTGCAATGGAAGAGGAGCTCTTCTTTTATAGAGGAACAAAGGTGCAAGCTTCTCTTAGAAGCTTGGAGCAAAAGGGCCAAGCTTCTTGAGGAAGCTAGAGCAAAGGGGTCAAGTTTTCTCAAGAAGCTAAGAAAGGGTCAAGCTTTTCTTAGAAGCTTGGAGCAAAGGGGCCAAGCTTCTTGGAGAAGCTGGGCAAAGGGTTCAAGCTTCTTGGAAAAGCTAGAACAAAGGGTTCAAGCTTCTTGGAGAAGCTAGAACAAAGGTTCAAAAGATTCAAGCTTCCTCAAGAAGCTAAAACCAAGGGTTCAAAAGGTTCAAGCTTCCTCAAGAAGCTAAAACCAAGGTTCAAAAGGTTCAAACCTCCCCAAGAAAAGGTCTCGGCCAGAAAAAGTGGCCGATTGACCAAAACCAGTGGCCGGCCGACCAAACACAATGCCGACCGGCCAACACTTTTGGCCGGTAGCAAGAAAACAGGGCCGGTGGCCTCAAGCCATGGCCGGTGAGGTGTGGGGATGGCCAACAAGCTATTTCCCACCCTCAGAAGCAAAACAACAAGTGTTTGGTGCAAAACCAAACACAAAACAAACAAGTCGAGAGGTCTTGAGTCAAGGCGTGCGGCCGAAACCTCTGAGAACTCAAGACGAACACGAACATGGATGATCATCGAGTGTTCAAACGATGATGTCCAAGTCTTGAGGACGGTCAAAAATGGGGTGTCTATAGTTGCCCCTTTTTGACTGAACTCGAAAGTCATAACAATGACGGGAGTGAATGTCAAAGCCCAGAGACGACCCATTTTTGACAAGGCCAAAGACTTAGACAAAGCATACAAGCTACAGACAAAGATATGCGCCCGAGGGCAGGGGCGAAATGCAAGAACAATACACAAAGCCGAGCATAACTTATGATCATGCAAAGAAAGCTGTAACGAAGCATAACAATGCAACAATTTTAAGCAAGTAGAAACCAAGCTACATTACAATGCAGAAAGGGTGTAAGAGAATTACTGCAATTCTCACTGCAAATATAGTGTGCATGTGTGATAGATACACAAAGCGAACGTGTGATAGATACACAAAGTGAGCATGTGTGGTAGATACACAAAGCGGATGTAGTGTGATGGATACACAGAAAAGGTGAACACAAAGTGTGATAGATTGCACTAAGTGAACAAGGTATGATAGATACACAAAGCGAGAGTGTGTGATTGATACACAAAGCGAATGTGGTGGGCATAGTGTGATGGACACAAAAAGCGAATGTGTGATAGATACACAAAGTGAGCATGTGATAGATACACTATATGAAGCAAAATGTGATAGATACACTAGCTGAGCGCGTGATAGATACACTAAGCGAGTGTGGTGAGCACAGTGTGATAGGTACAAAGCGAGTGTGTGATAGATACACTATATGAACAAAGTGTGATTGATACACTAAATGAATGAAGTGAGCAAAGTGTGATGGATACACAAAAGGCAAACACAAAGTGTGATAGATGCACTAAGTGAACAAGTGTGATGGATACACAATAGGTGAACACGAAGTGTGATCGATGCACTAAGTGAACAAGTGTGATGGATACACTAAAGGTGAACACAAAGTGTGATAGATGCACTTAGTGAACAAAGTATGGTTGATATACTAAATGTGAACACGAAGTGTGATAGATGCACTTAGTGAACAAGTATGATTGATATACTAAATGTGAACACGAAGTGTGATAGATGCACTTAGTGAACAAGTATGATGGATATACTAAATGTGAACACGAAGTGTGATAGATGCACTTAGTGAACAAGTATGATTGATATACTAAATGTGAACACGAAGTGTGATAGATGCACTTAGTGAACAAGTATGATTGATATACTAAATATGAATACGAAGTGTGATAGATGCACTTAGTGAACAAGTATGATTGATATACTAAATGTGAACACGAAGTCTGATAGATGCACTTAGTGAACAATTATGATTGATATACTAAATGTGAACATGAAGTGTGATAGATGCACTTAGTGAACAAGTATGATGGATATACTAAAGGTGAACACGAAGTATGATAGATGCACTTAGTGAACAAAGTATGATGGATATACTAAAGGTAAACACGAAGTGTGATAGATGCACTTAGTGAACAAAGTATGATTGATATACTAAAGGTGAACACAAAGTGTGATAGATGCACTTAGTGAACAAAGTATGATTGATATACTAAAGATAATGAAGTGTGACGGATACACTAAAGTAAATGACGTGTGTGATGGATACACTAAAGTAAATGAAGTGTGTGATGGATACACAAAATGAGAATGTGTGTGATAGATACACAAAAGTGAGAATGTGTGTGATAGATACACAAAATAAATGAAACGTAATTGATATACTAAGTGAATGAAGTGTGATTGATACACTAAATGAATAAGAGTGTAATTGATACACTAATCGAATGAAGTGTGATTGATACACTAAATGAATGAGAGTGTAATTGATACACTAAGCGAATGAAGTGTGATTGATACACTAAATGAAAGAGAGTGTAATTGATACACTAAGTGAATGAAGTATGATTGATACACTAAATAAATGAGAGTGTAATTGATACACTAAGTGAATGAAGTGTGATTGATACACTAAATAAATGAGAGTGTAATTGATACACTAAGTGAATGAAGTGTGATTGATACACTAAAGTAAATGAAGTGTGATGGATACACAAAAGTAAATGAAGTGTGATTGATACACTAAAGTAAATGAAGAAAGTGTGAATGAGGTGTGATTGATACACTAAATAAATGATCTTAAACGGAACTTCTTTGAATGAACCGTACAGACAATATCGTGCATGAACGGGAAGGAGACGAGATAGGTACAATGCATTACAATGCATGATGCTTAAGGAAAGTAATAAATGGACAAAGCGGCGCTTTAGAAAGCACCTCATGGGGTGAGTGGCGATGAACCGCTCTACTCTGACGGGGATCTCCCCTCGTGCTCTTCGAACACTTACCTTCAACTGACAGTACAAAGGCTCTGGAATACTGACAAGGGTTCTTCATGTAGAACACTTTGGATGCTGCCTTTCTTCTTGATCATATTCACAACTTTCCCTATTCTCCAACGGGGTGACAGACTAGGTTGGTTCAGTATCCAGAATTGAGGTGCATACACGCTATCTCAACCTATGGGGCTTCCATACAGATTTCAATCCGAGGACACGCCTCTGGGTATTTAAACCAGACTTTAGTCTCGGAAATCCCGAACCTTTGCGTTCTAGGCAACAGCCATTCGAACTCTAGTTTCTACCGTCGCAATTGGTCTCCTAGGAACTCATCGCGAACACAGCCAAGATGCCTCTAGCAGGGAATGGTACTCAGGGAGAGCACTTTTGATCGCCATTCTGGCTTGAAGCAGACTTGATCTTGAGCTTGAGGTAGAGTCACACTCATACTTCGGAGCATTGGCAAGACCTGAAGGGGTACACACGGAATGTAATCTCGGAACTTACTGAAGTTGAAACAAACTCAGATACCCGACATTTTTCCTCTTTTCTTTTGCTTTGCAGTCTGGAACCCATATAGCTTCAAATAGGTCCTGGTTTTACTATTCTGACATGACCTAGGTTGAACCCTGTGGTTTTACGAAAGAACGAATCTTGTTTTGCACAAGTGTGGAGAACGGCACGGCACCCAAAGCGCAAAACGATTTTATTTTTTGAAATTGAGAGATAAGTTCTCGACCGGGTATTGAGCCTACGACTGCCCATAGCAAAAATGACTCAACAACGGAAAGCAAAAGATAAAACAACCTAAACACATCCGTTGACACTCAAAACGACTCAAAACAATAATCGAGACAAACAAAGACACAAACACAACACTCGGATGTGTTACAAAGGCAAGAGACCTCTCGGTGCACGAGGAGCCGGTTTCTCCGGGTATTATTTCCCACCCTTTCTCATTTGTGATTCTTGCATCACTTGGCCCTCAAGCTCGGTTTTTCTCTCAAAACCCTTTTCTCACTTTTCTCTCAGCGCACATCTCTCTATTCTTCAATCTCTCATTTTTCCTCCCTCCCCTGGGTGGTTGATAGATAAACATGAGGTTGTGGACTCGTGCCCCTAGCATTCTGCTAGATTCTTCTTCTTCTGCCCACAACAGTGAACTTTCCCTATAGAGGAGTTATGATATGGCTGGATGTGCAGCAGATCTGCAATTGACATTGGTTGACGGTGCTCCACTGGGGAGTTTGGATGTGATTAGATCTGTCCAGATGAAGGAGTGGAATATCTTGCCCCATTCCAGTTCGTGCTTCGCACTTAGCTTGATACCTCGCTGCCTGGAGGATGAGAGAACCTTCGGCATTTTGCTGTTAGTTTCTGTTGTGCCCTTTTTGGCGAATAGGGTGCCCTTTCCGGCAAGTATGGTGCCCTTTCCGGCAAATGCATTGACAACAGGGAAAAGACAGGAAGCCTGACTCAACTGTGCCCCTAGTTCATCATTTTGACCATTTTTTGTTTTGATTTTCTACTAAAATAATTTTGATCAGCATAAGAGTTTGATTAACATACTTGTTCAACTTTCTGATTTAAAATCATGCAAGTTAGGTTATGAGCACTGAAAATTTTCCTTTTTTTGGTCCAAGAAAAAGGTTCAGTTTTGGAAAAAAATGAAATAATTTTCGAGAAAATTAGTCAACCTCAGTAAAAATTCTCAAAAACTATTTTTGCAAACGGCCAATGCTCAACAAGCACGGAACCTACTCTTGAGATGCACAACCTCGGATCTGGAGAAAAATTGCCCCTTGCTCAAAGAGAGCTGTATGGCAACAGAAAGTTGCCCCTTGTTTGAACGGCACCGCAGTGCATTGAATGGCAACGGAAAATTGCCCCTTGTTTGGATAGCGCCGTGGCACACTGCAATCAATCCTCAGAGTAACGATCACAACTGAACTCTCGGATACAGAGAAGGCAAAGACGATCAAAACCATTACATGGACACAATCGATTTTAGAGGTGCTTGTGGCTGGACTTCAGAATGAAGTTGCCTACGTATCCCAAACATGGGAATCAAGCCTTACGTAGTTCGGGGTTAAGGTACACTCGTGTATTAATCCTCACCTTTTGCGCTCTAACTTTTGCCAAGGCCGCCCTTTCTGGGTTTTCAACCTTGCGAGCTTTGTTCTTCTTTTCTTTTCATTTCTTTTCTTCTTCTTTTTTTCTTTTTCATCTTTTTTCTTCCTTTTCTTTTTTTCATTCTTTGCATTTTTCTTTTTTTTTTTTGTGTTCTTTTTCTTCTTTTTCTTGCTCTAACTTTTGCCTGGGTCGCCCTTCCGGGTTTTTGGCCCAGCGAGCCTCTCAAGGGTAAAAGTGTAGCAAGCCCATGCCAAATGGTTCTGAGATCTTGAAGTCATCCGAATCCAGGAGAATGGCTGTTGTTCGCTGACGATGCAGGAGTCCATCCAATGGGGGGTTGAATTTGCCCCTAGTGTTGTGGATAGGAACTCGGTTGTCCCTCAGCAATGCTTTCTTCTTTCTTCCCCTCTGGGATTTGGAATTCTTGTCGATCTTCATTGATTTGTGGAATGATCCATCTTCGGCTCTTCGAGCATAATCTGGCATCTTTGCCCCTAGTTCGAGTGGTGCTTCTGATCTAGCTTTGCAAGCTTCTTTTGACGACATCTAATCTTCTTGATCTAACTTCCCTGCCCCTAGTTCGAGGGCTGCTTCTGATCCGGCCACACAGGCCTCACATTGTGGTTGACCATTGAACATTCTGAATCTAAGTTCAAGGTTCGAAAGCAAGGGGTCGAGTCTCGAGGCTGAGAGCGATCCTAGGCTGCACAATCTTAAGAGCGATTCCACACAGGTCTTCGGAAGACCGTGCAAAACATTTTGTTTTTGAAATTTTTTTAAGAAAGCGACAAATCGCTCGCGCTGAAGATAGTGTGGAACCAATCTGGATCAAGCCAGGGTCCTTCTCAGTACTCATATTAACAAACATGATTTCATTCATTAAGGGCTTAGCATGCCTCTCTTTCTCTCAATTGATCAAACTTTGCAAAACCTGAGGAATTCCTTCCTCTTTGTTTTCACCGCAGTGTTCAAAAAGTTTTGAAAAACTTAGGTCAATGCAATGGCTTCAAGGCACAAAAAAGACAGTTTTTAGTCAAATACCGCCACCTCATTCAGAACTTCTGGCACAACTGGCACATGGCAGAAGCAAACACAAGAGTGTGAAAAATCACTACTATTCCATTCAAAACTGTTGGCACAATTGGCTCCAAGGCAGAAACAGACTCAAAAGAAAATGAAAAGACAAACACAAAACAAAATAGTGAAATCCGAGATAACATCCCCAGAATCACTCGACTCTTATACAACAGGACTAACTCGATACGACAAGACAGACCCCAACTGACTCAGTATGAAAAGACTGACTCAAAACAAAGAGATAGACTCAAAACAAAACAACAAAACTAACTCAACACCTAAGTCAGAAACTACAAAACTAGCATTCGCAAATGCTCAAAACAGTGCGTGCCAAACGCTACATCCGGAGTAAACTGAGCGCCATCCGCTGGTGGTTCATCCCCTGATCACATAATCACATTATCCCCTACAAGTTCACTGATCCAATGACGATAGACTTTGCTAGACTGCTGCGGCAATGACCTTGTTGTCAAACAAATCTTGTACATCATGGCGCAGACGAAAGCAGCTATCGGTCTCATGACCGGTTTGTTGATGGTACGCACAGTACTTAGTCTGGTCATGCTTTGGAGGGAGAGGATCAGGTAAAGGCTGTTGTTCCAATGGTTTCAGATGTCTTTTCCGGATTAAGACCTCTAGAGCCTTTGACAAAGGCATATAAAGTGGGGCAAAAACCCTCTTGACTCGAGGTGGATATTTGGTTTTCTGTGAGCTACTTCCGGATGCACCAGTGAATGGGGTAGCTTTTTTTGATGTGGTGATGGTGACCATGCCCACTTTAGAAGATCTTGCAGCTGCATCACCACTGGTGGTCGCATTCGAACTGCCGGAAAATGCCCTTCTCGGCTGCTCCTTCTCCTGGTCAATGAGGCCCTGCTTCATGGCATCCTCGATCTGTACCCCCATCTCATGCAAATCTAAAAAGGTAGGGAAGGGGAGCACGATCATTTTCTGCATTAGTTTGGGCTGGAGGTTGCGCACAACCATCCGTATTTGATCCCTATCCGTTGGCCTAATGGTCATCATTGAGGCTTTGGCCCTCCAGAGGGCCACGAATTCTGAGAAGCTCTCCTTAGGCTCCTACCTCGTCGTCTCAAGATCACGGGTCGTAATCTTGATTTGCGTGTTATACGAGTATTGTGCAACGAAGGCCTCGGCCATCTCATCCTAATTCCTCTTGACATCATACCAGATGGCCGTCACACCCGACAGGGTCCGGCCAAATAATGAAATCTTCTGTAGTCTGGTGAGGCCCATCGGTCGTAGTATGTCTGAGAACAACCGTAGATGTACCATGGGATCCCTGGATCCGTCAAAGCGGTCAATTTGTGGCATCTTGAACCTATCTGGCAGTGTCACAGCTGCGTCGGTGTACCCGTGCTCGATGTCCGGGACAGACTTTACCCCCTGGGATTTCTTGAACAACTTTTCAAGCTTGCTCAACTTCAACGCTGTATAGTCTACCTCGAACTCAAAGGGAGAGTTCGGTAGGTTGATTGGTGCTTTAGATAGCTGGGGTAAGATTGGGGGCAGAGCTGGCCCTGTCGGAATGTCCGTACCTTCCTGGACATTTGGCGTCTCCCCGGGTATTGGATCTACTGGTGGGGGGGAGCTTGATGCGAAGCAGATGCTCTGTTTTGCTATTGCAACCTGGTGATTAGCTCTACCTGCTGGGCCATGACCGCAGCCTGCTGTTTGGCAAATTCCGCTTGGCGGGCAGCATCTTGTTGCATGAGTTTCATACTTTCTTGGAGTTGACGCATCATTTCCTCCATTCCTGTCATGTTCTGCTGTTCCGGCTGACTGACTGGTATATCTATCCCTATGGTGAAAACTGAGACCTCGGCCCAACTGTTTACTGGTGGGGTGGATAAGGGCCACTGATCTGGTAACTGCTGAACTGGTGATCTGTGCCTGATTGGCGCTTTTACCCTGCCTCTGGCAAAGGAACACTGATTTGCCCTTGAACTAAATCTCCGACCTGACAAAGTCTATCAGCACAAGTCCGATGAACCTCGGGGGATATTGGAGCCCTCTGAAGCTATGGTTCCCAGACTACCCTAGCAAAAGAGAAAACATGCAGCATCTCAGCCCAATTTCGCCAAAACAGATATGAGCATAACAGGATAACTGTGCCCTCTACTGAATTCTGCCCCAAAATTCTGCCTGTAAACTGCTACCCTCAGGTAAAACTGATTCCCCAAATACTGATGCCCTCAGGCCTGATACTCAGACTTGCAAACTGATACATGCATTCCTGTAGAGACGCACTCTAAAAGCACATAACAAGCAAGTGAGAGCCAAACACCCCTATGTTGGGGTAGGGTTTCCCTGTCCTATTTTGTCAAGAGCTAGGGTTTCACTACGCACACAGCGGTTTCAAACAACCTATCGGGTAAGCAACCTGTCCTAGCTTGGAATGGTCACTATGGATTCCGAATATGCACTAGGTCGAATGGTCGAAAAGGGTGCCCTGGTAAAACCGGGGTTTGTGTTCCCATACTGGCAGAGCCCGTAACCGGTAAGCCTTATGGCACGCAGCCTCTGGCAAACCGCTCAGGAATAGCAAATGGCAAACACGGTGTCCTAGGCACACCAATGCACATGCAATGCAAAGAAACACATAAGTGTAGTCAAAACAACATATCATGAGTTCGAGTCAAGCTCTCTAAACTCCCCAGCAGAGTCGCCAGAAACTGTAGACGTCCTCGAACGTCCCAGGAGGGAATCCCCCGTTTTGTTCATTGGGGCTTACTACAGTTCGGACTCAAATGTCACGGTCCTGGATCTAATCTCGCAGTGTGCAATGCAAGATCGATGAATCATCAAAGAGTCCAAATCCGGCAAATCGTTTTTGAAAACAGATTTTTTTTTAAAGAAGTACCAAACATGGACTGCTTTGCCAAATACAGAGTCGCCACCTAAATATTTATTTTGGGGAAATTTAGGAAACCCTGACTCGTTGCCTAAGGCCACGTGTCCGTCATCACCAAAGTTGCCTCAGCTCGGGAACTTGGGTACGATTGGGGAAGGTCACTTCGTGAGTACCCCCGCTCGCCCGATCAAAGATCGGCCTCTACTAACCATGATATCGAGTTTTGAAAACATTATGTGCTCTTATCCCGGTTATTAGCCTAGATTTACTACGTGATGCGCACAGCAAAACAAGTATAGATTGGATTGCCTAAGTTGGAACAAAGCATCGTATATCCGTTTGTTTCGAAAAATTGATTGAAGTTTGCTACTCGCAAGTAGGCTAAAACACGGGTTTCGACGAATTATTCCAACTCAAGCAACCCAACCTTCACCCACAGACATTCAGGCAGTTATATCATATAAGCATATAGCCTCATGGTAAGCATGCTATCATGGCAATCACTCACACGCATGCAAGGATGCTAAAGCATAAACACTTACCGAGTACTTCGAGCCAAAACAAAAACTAGTTAGTAATCAATGCATGATCCTAGTTCATGTTAAGATGGCTAATGCAACACATGCAAAATGCAACTAAGATAGGCTCGGCTATTCTAAGATGGCATGTGAGATGCTACAACTAACACGTATTCAACTTGGAATTGAAATACAATGCAGTTAGTATGATGCGCCGAGCCCGGTGCATACGAGACACATGAATGATGCAAACATGCATAACATAAGGATGCTAATTGAAATATGCCCTAAATCTAACCATCGTAAGCGGTTAAATAAAAGGGAGAAAGAAATGGGGGTTGGAAGACATGCATCACACACACGCACGCTTATTACAACATTGCCCTCTCTCGGAGGGTCCGAATAATAATACATACCGAATAAATAATTAACTACCCTAGCTAATTAAATATTACAAAACCCTTAACTAATTAACAAATTAATTAAGCTACTAAAGCAGTAAAACAGCCTCGGGAAGAGGGATGCACGCATGCTCGGTCGGCTTTGCTCGGAAATCCATCGTCATGCCACAGTTGCCTCTGTTTACACTGCTCTGCTTTTTTTAAAACTGTGCCAACCTCTGTGACACCTTTGAAACATCTTGGGGACATGCTGAGAGGCCATCGGCCATGAGATGGGACCACCGGCCAGGTGAAACAGGTCATCGACCATGAGTTGGGCTCTCGGCCAGAAATAAGTAGCCGGTCGGCACTGAAGACGGCCGACCGGCCATCTCTTCCTGCAGAATCCTGTTTGACAGCAGCAGAGGGCAAACAGAGCATGGCAATGCATTTTCAAAGCAATGTATGCACAACCACCCTCTCTATCATGTCATGAACTCAAGGGAGTATGGTTCTCGACCCTCAGGCCACCAATCGCGCATTTCTATGCATGATGGCCCAAGAAGCCAAGTGTGCAACTTCAATATCAAATGAAATGCACACAAAACACATCAAAGCCCCAACCTCTATCATGATTGGTCAACAGGCAAGGGATGCATGCTCAATGCTATGCAACCTAAGCATGCAAGCAAACTAATGCAAAATGAGTATGCTAGCAAGCAATATGCAATAGGCATACAACCTAAATATGCAAACACGCAACCTAGCATATACAATGCTATAGACTATATGGCACCCACAATGCTATATGAACTATGGCATGCTCAATGCAACTAACCACCTAGCATACACAATGCAAGGAGTGACATGGCATACACAATGCTAATAACATAACATGCACAACACATTGTAACATGGCATACACAATGCAAGATGGACTTAAACTAAAATGAGTGGGCCTCAGCCACACTCAAATCAGTGGCCAAATGAGATGGGAACAAGGCCCAAGATTCATGTAAACATGCACAATGCAAAGGCTCCAAGCCTAAGGCACAAAATGCAACTCTCCAAGAGCAGTGCAAGGATGAAACATGGCATACAATGGCATATATATAAGCTCTGAAATGACATGCTCAATGACCCCAAAACATGAAAACACCTTAGTATAAGCATGCAATAGGCTTCAAAACTCAAAGCTAAGCAAGGCTATTACACTACAACCATGCATGGCAAGCACCAATCGACCAAGAGGCCTAAAAATAAGGCTAAGGCAGCCCAAAATAAGGACAAAATCAGTTTGGAGTATGGCCGAAATGTGCTAGAATGAAGGGCTAAAACAACATGCAATGTAAGTTAGTATGCATGGTTTACACTACAAGCATATGGAGCATATGAGGGACCACCAAACCAGCCAAAAACATGACATGTCAAAATATGACCAAATACCCACTGAAATGTATCCAATACATGCAACAATGAGGTGCTACTTTGAAAGGCTATAAAGAGGGTTGTTCTACACATGCAAGAGGCAAGCCTTAAATCACAAAAACAGCTCTGGAAAGAGTTCATGTAGGCCCTAAAACTCACTGAAAAAGGCCTGAACCAAGCTCAAAAAGTGTGCAAATAAGGGCTCCTTTGAAAGGCCAAAAATGCTAGAAAACAAGACAACAAGGGAGAGGGTCACCCCTCTCCTTCTTAGGACCTCAAAACACCATCCCCACCACTAAAATCCCTCTGGATTTCAGTGGTGAAAAGGCTAATACAAGGTGGTCCCGAAGCTCACAAAAAAGACACAAAAATGAGGCCAAACAAGGCCTAAGAGGGGGTAAACAACCCCAAACACAAAATTGATCTTAAACAAACTTAAAAAGGAGCTCAAAATAAGACTTTTTTTAGTTTATGACAAAGCTCAAAAATGCTTACAAGTAAGGCTAAAATATGAAGCAAAATAAAGACCAAAAGAGGGTAAAGTGTGTTACCCTTGTAGCCAAAAGGGGACAACAGCTTCTTGGTCCAGAAAACCAGTCCCTTAGCCTCTGAAAATGGCTTCCAAGATCCTTAGGTTGATGATGGAGGTGTTAGGCTAAGAGTTGGTGTGCAAAGGGGCCAAGAACTATGGACTTTGGAGCTCAAAGTAGTGAGATATGTATGGTTTTTGCCTAAGCAAAATTTTTGGAACCCTTGCAATGGAAGAGAAGCTCTTCTTTTATAGAGGAACAAAGGTGCAAGCTTCTCTTAGAAGCTTGAGCAAAGGGGCCAAGCTTCTCTTAGAAGCTTGGAGCAAAATGGCCAAGCTTCTTGAGGAAGCTAGAGCAAAGGGGTCAAGCTTCCTCAAGACGCTAAAAAAGGGTCAAGCTTCTCTTAGAAGCTTGGAGCAAAGGGGCCAAGCTTCTTGGAGAAGTTAGGCAAAGGGTTCAAGCTTCTTGGAGAAGCTAAAAAGGTTCAAGCTTCTTGGAGAAGCTAGAACAAAGGTTCAAAAGGTTCAAGCTTCTTCAAGAAGCTAAAACCAAGGTTCAAAAGGTTCAAACCTCCCCAAGAAAAGGTCTCGGCCAGAAAAAGTGGCCGATTGACCAAAACCAGTGGCCGGCCGACCAAACACAATGCCGACCGGCCAACACCTTTGGCCGGTAGCAAGAAAACAGGGCCGGTGGCCTCAAGCCATGGCCGGTGAGGTGTGGGAATGGCCAACAAGCTATTTCCCACCCTCAGAAGCAAAACAACAAGTGTTTGGTGCAAAACCAAACACAAAACAAACAAGTCGAGAGGTCTTGAGGCAAGGCGCGCGGCCGAAACCTCCGAGAACTCAAGACGAACACGAACAGAGATGATCATCGAGTGTTCAAACGATGACGTCCAAGTCTTGAGGACGGTCAAAAATGGGGTGTCTACATAACCCAAGCTGATTTTGCTCATTGAAGTGTTTTCGTCCCCAAGCTAATTTTGCTAGTTGGACCCCTAACCTAGCTTAATGTACTCGCTTATAAGGCAGCTACCCTTACCCAATTTTGAAAAGGAATTTTACATTTGTGCGCATTTAAAAAGAAATCAGCTCAGCCTAACAGAGATCATTACGCTTAGAATGCAACGAGAAGATTTTATCTCGGCCACATGGAAGGTTAACCTGATGCTATTGAACCGAGCGATAAATATCTTGGCCTAATCGAAGGAAATGACAACAAGGCAAACAAAAATTTGAATACATGGCGAGCAAAAAGTTCTTCAATTTTCATTCATAATAAAGTTCGACTATAAAAGTGGGGCTCATAGCTCGGTTACATCAAAATAGAAAAGATAAACATAAGCCGAATCAACATTTATGGCGTCTTCCAAATTGCCCATCACCTTTTTTGCTACATTCTACGCGATTTCAGCGCCAAAATCTGTGCCTCGTTCGACTGTTGAAGGCTCCTGTTCGCTGCTCGACGCCGCCTCTTCTGATATGGCCGGCAGTGGGGTTTTGTTGGTTGGATGTGGAGTTGGCTCTTCGCCCGCGTTGGCCTCTTGAGCATCCTCTATCAACTTCTGTTGCACGGCAGCAGCATATGCCTGCATATAGGAAGGAATGAAGGCAGGTGGGGGGTTATTAAACACCTCAGACTCTAGCATCTGACCGAGTTTTTTAGCGGCTGTTTTCCAGCCGCACTGAAAAAATATGTCTTTTATGCCCGCCACCTGCCGCCCATATACCCTTTCCCCCTCGGCATATCCCCAATCTTTAGCATTGCCTACTTCTTTCTTCAGCTCGGCCCCTTGGATGACGCGGATCTTGTGTAGCTCGGCCAAATATCTCTCATTTTTGGCCTGTACGGCCTTATCCTTCTTCTCCTCAGCCTTCGCCAACTTCTCAACTAGGAGATCTTACTCGGTTAACACTGCCTCATATGTAGTCTTCAGCTTCTCCAGCTCGGCTGTTTTGGCCTTGTTATCAGCAATGGCCTCCCTTAGATTCTGCCGCACAGAAATCATACGTTTATGGACCAAATAGTTTTTCTGCGCGGCCTGCAGTAGGGCAGAAGTTAGTATGAGAAGCCGATCAATAACTTGAATTACAATAACTTGATCACTTATAAGAACGATTGACTTTGCCGCCGACCGAAGGACTTTCAGATCGAACAGTTCCTCGTGCTTCTTCATATCCGCAGGGAGAAGTAAACCCTTGGTCATGTTGAAGCCGAGCGAATGGTCCTTATCTGCGTAAACGAAGTCCGCCACCGTCACTACTTAGACCTTGTATTTTAGCTCGTGCGACCAAACTAGAGAGGCAGTGGAATAGGTGGATCGCCCGGAAAGTGGTTGTTCAGTCTGCTCGCCATGTTCAGCTGATGACAGCTCGGCTGAATCTTCGTCGACAAGGCGCTGCTCGGTCTGTTCCCGCCTTGGCCTTTTTTTCGACTGACCACTAGCTTGCTCGCTAGCAAAAGCTAGCATGGGCCCTTCTTGCATGGCAGACATAGATGTTTGGCCTCCTACCGTTTCGGCCGGCTATGATTCGCTCGGCTCCCCCGTGATCATAGACTTTATGGCTCGAATTTTGGCCATTTCTTGTTCTTCTGTCAGTGGTACAAGTTTCATTGGCGAAAGGTTTGGATCCGGCTCTAGAGAAGGGGCACGAAGGAAGTTGGTCACCCTACTCCTGTGTGGCGCCGTGTAACGGTAACTCGGTTCCTAGCCGAGCAACTTCTAAGGCTCTCGCTCCTCGGCCGGGTGCCATAAAGCAACCCTTATAGCTTCTTGGTTGGCGCGGGGGTAATCGTCTGCCAAAAGTTTGTAGTCTGCAAAAGGAAAACAAGGGTTAGATCGGTAAAAACAAGAACAGTTACAGAATTAAAAACATGCTGAGGAGCTCACCAGCGCTCCCAAAGTCTTTTCTTATGTACCATCCCAGTTTGGGCACTTCAGTGTCCTTGTAATTGCCAAACACCCATAGGAAATCGTCATCGTTTGTCTCTTTATCCGGGTTACCCTCAATAAGTTTTACTCGGCCTTTCCTAACTTTGAGATACCAACAAAATCCTCCTTTATTTTTGCTAAGTGTATACTGATAGAATATCTCGGCAAGGCCGAGGTTTAAACTAAGGATTCGGTTCCGCACGGCCGCGCCATTTATTATTTTGTATGTATTATTGGACACTTGTGTGGGGCACAGCCTAGTCTGCCTCAAAAATTCGCAAACCAGGGGTTAGACAAGTAAGTGTAAGCCGCCTTCCATAATGGACACGACCGTAAAGGGGCATTTGTCCAGTTCGCCCCAGGAAGTGTCTCATTTCTTAGCCAGCTTCAGGTGGACGTCATTTGGAATATTGTATTCTTTACGAAACTCGGCCATTGCCCCAGACGAGCTAACCATAAACCGGTACTTTCCCATCTATCCCGGTTTTATTTAGTTTGGTAATTTTGATTGTAGCTCAGTCAAAATTGGATGGCTCCGGTGATTGTTTGCTCGGTCTTCGAGCCTCACCGACAGTAATGTTGAATAAGCCTGATCGGTCCTAGTTTGTTCTGCATTATTAAAAAATAAGTCCAAGTATTAGTGCGGCATAACTTGCAGGGCTCTCATGAGGAAGTGTTTTAGCTCAGTATGAGATCCTGGGGCGTTTGACCGGTTGTGGTGCTCTATTATTTCGATTCCTATCTCAGTTCGATCTTCCTACAAACTTATAGCTCAGTCTCAACCTCAAGGGAGGACCTCGAACTAATTTTGGCTCGGCTAAATCCTATTTTTAGGTCTAAAAATGGGTTTTTGATCGGTTTTACCTAGAATTTTCAGTGTTCATCCTAAATCCAGAATCACCTACAGTAATCAAGGGAAATGAGGGGCAATGAAGCCCCGTTGATACTTAGGGTTTCGATTTAGCCTAATTTCCACAGATGTTAATCCCACGAGAGGGGCATCGGCAATATTTCAACAATCCCAAAACAAATAGGAATTAAGAACACGAAGAACATCAATGGAGAATAGAAAGGAAAGTGGAAAAAACTTACGGGTGTGGATGCCAAGTCAAGACCCAGTCGACCACGACCCTTACTGTGGCCTTCGTGAGGACAGAAAAAGCTGAAAACAGCTCGAAAAGAAGCGACGACGGCGACGACAGCGGTGGCAGAAGGTTGAAGGTCTAAGGCTTAGGGTTTTCGCAGAGGGGAGATAAATAGTGATAAGGGTCTTTTGGCTTCTTGTGCGTATATATGAGGGAAACCTAATAGGCGGCAACTTTTCAAATCTTTTGTATAATGTGGACAGCTATGTGATTGCACGGAACCAATGGGGGAAAGCCACGTGGCATCGATGTGATGGGTTATTAGTACGGCTTATTGATAGATGACAGGATAACCAACACGAGTCTCAATGACCGGACTAACCGGCACAAGTCTCAGCAGCCGGACTAAATAAATAGTACAGTCGAAAGAATAATCCCACCCACGTTTGGTTCGGATGTGATTAAGGGGCAATTGAAAGGGAGATTTGTGCCGAACAGTTGGGCCGAGATAGGGGCAACACGAATTATGGTGTTGGCCCGCGTGGGGACCAGATGTTGTGCATGGCCGAGTTGCACCAACACAGTGCTTCAACCCACTACATTGACGAGGCTATATATAGCTCGAGCATACGGTGGCTTGTGGATGTTTAGCCTAGTTAGGACCACGCGGAACCGGATGATTGTCGAGCTATGGATAGTTTGGACTGATGTGGAGGCAGATAGCTCTTGAGATAAGTGTGTGGGGCCGAGTTATCGAACGGTGCGCCCGTGTCTAGGCGGTCCTCATAGACCGGTTCGGTTTTGCTTGGCTATGTCTATCCATTGTGATGTTTGTGTTTCACCAAGTAATGGCTCGGCCCAGCACTCCACATGGACCAATGAAGAGAAATGAGGGAATCCAGTGAATACCATTTGGCGATGCCACAAACACTGTTTGGAGGTTTTGATCTCTACACATGTAAGAAGTGTAAAGAGGAGCACAACCGCCTGTCTAGAGAAGGACAACAGAGGTAGTGCTCCCACAACCTCTGAGGCTGCATGACCAGCCTTGAAAAGGAGCAGCAGGTAGCTGTTAGAGGTAAGCAATCTGAAGGAATTCTGAATTCTCTCTCTCTAGAGTGTTCTCTCCATTCTTCTTCTTCTCCAAGTGTGCTGACTTGATCGTCGGAGGGTTTATCCGGCAGCACACCGCCGGGCAGCTCACCATCTTTCTGTTCTTAGGTTAAGCAACATTACGTGAAACTTGGATTCAAGAAGTATGGAGAATTGAGAATATTTCACTCCCATACACCTACTATTTAAATATATATATATATATATTCAGTATGTTTCAATTTTTTGAATTCAATTTTTTAAAAATTAAATTTTTTATTTGAATATTTTTAAAATTTTAAGTAATTTTCTTACTTTTTTAGATGCATCTTACTTAGATATATTTAAATAGTAAAATATTTGTGAAAAAATATTTTAAAAAATTATTAAATACAAAAATAAGAAAAATGTACTGAATTTTCGTATTTAATAAATTTTTTAAAGATTTTTCTTCACAAATATTATACTTTTAAGTGTATTATGTTAGGTGTGTCTAAAATTTTTAAAAATTACTTAAAATATTAAAAAAATTAGCGAAAACAAAAAAAAAATACAAAAAATGAAAAAATAGAATATTTTAAAAAGCGAATTCTGAAAACTAAAATCAAACAGGATTATTACAGTTTTATCTTATCTTCAAATTTCAATTTTGTTCTTATTTCTAATCTTTTGAACTCTAATTCCTAACTCTAACCCCATCCTCGTCAACCCTACCTCCACAAACTTTGACCACCGTCCTACACCCATCCTTAGGTCCAGTTGCTCCCATATCCATAGTCAATAGTTCACCAAATGTAACGAAAGTGAACACTCACCCACTCGGTTACCCGCTCGATATATTGAATTAGTACATAGATAAGGAGTCACATCTTACATAATACTTATTCTCACAATTTTATATTTGATTTTTAAAGATAGAGATTATATCTAAAATTAATCTTGATGTTACTCTAAACTTACTAGTAAAGACAAACATTAAAATTGAGTAGCATTATGAGACAAAGAAGCAATAACATCAAAATGCCCACCATTAGGAAACTTGAAATCACATGAGGCTTAAACTTTGTTTTTCATTAACTAATTATTTGCCATTATCTTCAACAACAAAATTACACATTTAAGAAGTCAATATGTATGACCTATGGAATCCAACATTATTTATTAGATTTGAACAAAATGGTTTGATGCATCAGCAGTTACAAATTTAACATTGTAAGAGGAGCTAAATTAATTAGGCCCAATAGCCCAAGATTAGTGGGCCTGAATTTATCGCAAGTCCAAGATTGGTGGGCCTGGATTTATCGCCATAAAACGGGCTGAATCGCTCTAAGCCGCGAAAGGGTTCGGATCCACGAACTTAGAGGCTTACTCGGGCCCGGACTCGAAAGGGGTTTGAGCAAGCCTAGAGATCCGAGACACTCGGACTCGAAAAGGTTCGGATCCACGAACCTAGAGATCCGAAGCACTTGGCTTCGAACGGATTCAAACGCAATCTAGAAGCCGCTCCGTTAATGAACCCTAGAACACTTATGGGCTCGGAGCTTTCCAGGATCTACGCACCAGAACCATGGGCGTAATGGAGTCCGAACAAAGGACCCGATTCCGAGGATGGTGAGTGGAGATAAATTCACTCTTCGGTTAAACTAGCCTATACCCGGGTCGAGGTGGCACGACTCAGGGGGTCCATGAGACTCGGCAATATTTTGCGGCAGGGTGTCCTCTGGGACTACCCCTGACCCTTTGGGATGATTGGGGATCATTGGTTAGGTGTGGCTAAGAAGAAGGGTTTGCCGAGGGGTTGATCTCCTCTTCGGGATTTTTCTCATTCTCGGAGAGGTCACCTCCTCGGAAAGGTCACCTCCTCGGATAAGGTGGTTAGAGAGAATATTCCCCATGTGCCTTGCACATCGGCTCCATCCTACATCATGAGGTGCCTATAAATAGCACCCACCCATAACTTTACAAGGGATAGATTTTGGAAATTTTTAACTCTTGGGAAAGAACTAATTTCCCTTCTCCATTATCAACCTTGAGAGTGAAAGTGGGAGATCCATGGGAGAACCTTGCCATTATTCTCTCTCTGGCTACTTTGCCTTCTTCTTCACCCAATCTCTTATCTCCATCATCTTCTTTACTCTTGTGTTCTTGAGTTGAGACTATTGAAGAATCTAAGCCTCTCATCATCTTATAGAGAATTCGAAGTTGTTCTTCAAGGATATTCAAATTTGCTAACTACTTTCTTAAATCCTTTCATACAAACATAACAATATTGATTATTTTTAATCAATTGAGAATTTAATTGGTCAAATTTTTTTGTACTTTATTAATTGGTCAATTTCTCAAAAAAAAAAAAAAAATTAATCTTAGGATACATGTACCCAAAATAATATATAATTATTTTGCTTTTGTCACTACGTTTTGTTAATGTAATGCCAATAAGAAAGGTTTTTGTGCATAGCTGTGTGGCTCTCTTTCTCTAAAACATCATTGGCCATGAGGTCCATTAAAGAGCTGAGATATATAGGTAATGCTTGGTGCAAATTATAGGGTTAGTTTATTGTGTTTTTTTTTAAGGATTTTTTTATTAAAGTGTTTGGTGCAACTTATGAAGTAAAGTAACCTATATAAGTTTAAAAAAGATATTTCATTGAGAAGTTAAGTGAGAAGTATTTTTAATTTTTACTTTCTGATTATCAACTTTCGATTTAAAAGATACTGCACCAACTAAGCTTTATGTATATAATGGGAATGGGATTCATCATCCTCAATATATCTTTACTAATTAATACCTTTGGTCTTTATGTTTTTTTCACTAATTTTATTTTATTTTGTTTTGTTTTGTTGGTATATTGGAGGGAAGAGGGAGATGAATTGATAACTTCTTAATAAAGTCCATAGACTCTGGTTATCGGACTAATCGAAGAGTTACTTTTTCACTAATTATGTGTGTAATCCAAGTAATAAAATGATGAGCTGGTATATACATTGATGAATTGGTTGGTGAAATTGTACATCTTTTCCTCATTCTTTGCATTGTGGCAATCAAGACACTGTTAATTGTAACAATGATCATGTTTCATGAAGAAGAGCACATTGAATGGGTTTGGCTTTTCTCTTGTTGGGAATTTAATTTGAGAGAACATTTGGGTTTAATGAATCCATTGTAAGTCCAATCTCAATGATTCAAACCTTTCACTTTTTAGTACTCGTTGAAAAGAATATTCATGTAAAAAATCAAAATAATTGGATTTTGATAATGTTTGAATCACATTTATTTTATGGGAAATTTAGCTATAAACCCCCTTAAACTTCCTTTTATTGTTAAAAGGACTAAGAAAAAAATTATATTTTCTAAACCCCTTCATAATTATAAAATTTTGCATAAAGGATAAAATTTATTATTTAAATATTTTATTAGACTATTATACCCTCAACTAAATTTCCTCACCTTCTCCACCCACTCTCTTCTCACTTTCTCTGCTCTTTTACGAGCTCTCTATTATGATTCTCAACATTCTTCGATCTCCTCCTACGCCGATTCAGTTTTCCGATCACTCTCCGGCGGTTCATACACCGCCGCCGATGTCTTCCTCAAGGCGGTGGAACATGATCGAAGCCTCAACCAAGCAAACGCACAAACAAATTCTCTCTTTTCCTTCTCTCTTCCATTCCTAGGGTTTGGATTGGATTCGTTCGAAGCTCTCGTGATTACAAACAAAACTGTGAATATACCTAAATCACTCTCAGTTGCAGAGAATTTTCTTTGAATGGCGCATAGGTTTCGCAGTGGAAGAGATCGTCGGAGATGATCGGAGAAAGCTTCGACGACGTCGACGTATCGCCTTCCAATTCTCATGAAGTTCATGTTCTTGCCGTTGATGATAGCCTCGTCGATCAAAAATTCGAATTGTGAAAGAGTATAGAGACGAATCGCGCGACTGTTCAAAATTTTCATATTTGAACACAGTTTTTTAGATTTTTCATATATATATGTGTGTGTTTGTGTGTGAGGGAGAGATTTTTCATTTGGATAGTGTTGTTAAGTTCTTAAATTGATCTATTGATGAGTTGTTACTATGTTCTCTCAACTTTTTGTTGTAAAATTGTTTTTGATTTTGATAAATTTTTGTGTCGTGAGTGAGCAATATGGATTGTGTATATGTAATAGATAACCGAGAAGCCAAAGAGGTGATACGAAAGAGGCAAGTAACTGTGAAGAAACAGAAGAATAGTGGTTGTGAATGATCTAATTTCATTTGATAGAACCAGAGTAAAATTTTATTCTGGTTCTACTGCTCTGTTTTTTTCATTTGACAGAACCAGAGTAAAATTTTACTTTTATACAGAGTAAATTTTACTTTTAGTTTCAGAGTCTCACAGTTTACTTGTTTTTCAGAGTAAAATTTTACTTTTATACAGAGTAAAATTTTACTTTTAGTTTCAGAGTGTAAAATTTTACACTTATTCAGAGTAAAATTTTACTTTTATACAGAGTAAAATTTTACTTTAGTTTCAGAGTGTAACATTTTTCTCTTATTCAGAGTAAAATTTTACTTTCATACAGAGTAAAATTTTACTTTTATACAGAGTGAAATTTTACTCTAAAATACATAGTGAAGATGGCTTAATAGAAGAGCTGATAGATATGAGGGTAATATAGTAAAAGAAACAAGTTTTAAAATATCAGGGGGTTTTAACTAACTGCAGTTAGATGGTGTGGCCTCCAACAAAATGTGTTTGGCATTGTTACAATTTGACACAGAAGAAAACTGAAGATGAATTTAAATGAGTTATTGCTAAATTTTGATTTTGGTAGGGAGAATAGCACAAACATGGTAGACACCCTAAGTTTGTTTGAAGTATAAACTTTTTTTTGTTTTTTTAAGCTTAGTATTAATTTGGGACAGCAATGATGGACACTTTCAAAATAAAGTAAAAACAAAGGCATATTTTGGACCTTTGAAGGAAAATTGTAGGAAAATTTGGAAAATATAAAAAAGTGGAATTTAATAACAACAAGAATAAGGAGGAGTTGTTGAAGGGGAATTTACAAGTGAGTGGTAAGACTTATTTACTAAAAGATGAGGATACAAGTTTTTTATGGGATGTAAAAATGTATTCCATATTCAACTGAACAATTTTTTTTATATAAATATATTTTTAAAACTATTGCTTACACAAACATGCTAAAAAAACACACTATGTGAGACATTTAATCATTTATTTGGTAGAAAATTTTGTATCTCTAACATTATCCAAGTTCGAACCCACTGCATATTACCAGGAAGAAAAAAAAAAGTACAAAAACAAAGAAGAAATAAAGAAATTAACTATATAGAGTTGGGTCATATTATAGTATACATGGTGCATATCATATTTAAGTTGGTGTTTGGTTACGAGTCATTGTCGATACGTCTGTTACAATTTATTATGATGACTTTAATTACGGCCAAAATGGTATTTGATTATATTCCAAAATAGTATTAGGTACCATGATTGATAATTCAAGTTTATATTTTTATACCAAATTATTAACAATGACAATATATATGATATATATATATATATTTTTTTTAATATGTATATTCAATAGAATTTCCCTAGGTTATGCTTTGTTGTGCTGGCCATGGTGTGTCCTAGCTGCAAATTTGAAATATAAGCAAGTACTATTGGAACAAAAATTTCGCAAAGTGGAGATTGAGAGTTTGTCAATGGTAAGATAAAGTTGTCTTCTTTTTTTTTCTTTTTCTTTTTCTTTATTTTGCAAGACAAGCACAAAACTGCATGTGGAGGTAGATTTGTCTAAATGATCATAGTAAATTCCAAAAGTTATATATCTCTCAATTTGGTTAGTAAAAAGAAATGAAAAACAGTAGTTAGATTCCTTAATGTTGGATTTGGTTAAAGGATTTGGGAAAGAATTTAGAAATGTAAAGAAAAAAAAGTGTGAAATTAAATGAAATTTAAGTATATTTTATTCATATTTCACCTACCTTTCTCTTTCCTTTTTTGAATTTTTTATCAAATCTCCCAACCAAATACAGTATACGAGACACATAAATTGATAATGTCACGTATCAAAATGTTAGCAAAAATGTATAATAGCATCCTTTTATTTCAAAGAGAATTTCTAAAATAACTACACAAATATGAAGACTCTTGAACTATTTGCCCTAGGCTTATCATTATTTTATTTTATTCTATTTATAAGTTTTAGATCGAAAGAGCTGACATATGAAATTATGTTGACTTATGTACGTCTTGTTAACTAAAGATTATATGTACAATGATCGTAATATGTATGAAGTAATACCTCGTTCGTTTTTACTTGATGTTATTTTTCAACAATCTTAACATTCTCATTTTTTAATATTTAATATTATGAAAAGAAAAAAAAAATAAAAAACGACAGACGCAAGAAAACAATAAAATGCAAGAGCTTAATCACCACCAATTTTGTACTTTAAGGTTTTAATATTGAGTATAGTATTGCATGGAAGCCCATCTCTAATGATTCACTAAATAGTTCATCAAATTTAAATTTGATGAAAAAACTCACTTTTTATTGTTTCAATTCAATACCAATTTTTTTTTTTTTTAATCAAATTCAGGATTTCTTAAATCTTTCATCAAATTGAGAATAGATTTGTCTTTTATCAAATCATTGTCTATGGCCGTTAAATTTTCACCACCTGTCCCCTCGGATGACCACATCAAGGAGAAAATTTGTGAAAAAATTATATTGGCCGGTCGATTGGCCAAATATCTGCCCGATCGACCAGTGTTCTAATGAAATTTTAAAAATCTCTATTAGAACACTTAATATCCAATGGAGGTTTTATTCAAATTTAATATATAAAAAAAAGAACACTGGTCGATCTTTCAAAAAATAATAATAATAAAAAATTATAGCAAGATCTTTCAAAAAACTGTACTCCAATTAAATTATAGTAAGATTTGTCAAACTCTACTCCTACCGTATATCAAAGTACATGCTAAAAGGGTTATATGAGATGTTCTAAATAAGTGTACTTTTTGACTTTTTATTAAATATGAGATAGGTTTGAAGTGATGTGGTAGAGAGGTGATGTGACTTAAATAAGATGATGTGACTTCAATAGGATAGTAACTTTTTTATTTTTTAACTTTTTTAAGGAATGCCAAACCTAGCCTAAATAGTAAATTATAACATTGTTAAAATACGATGAGGCCTTTTGTTTATTTGTCTTTTATATTAAACCTACCAGTGACATTTCTATTTTGCATTGTCTGATAAAAATAAAAGAAATGACATTTTGATTATTGGGGTAAGATTGTAAAATTATGGCATTTTGGATATTGTAACATACCAAAATATGAGTTTGGTACTATCAAATTGACAAAATCACTAGAGATGCCTAAGGTTAAATATAACAACTTCGCTACGTAACTCGAATCCTCATTGGCTTGAGTGGCCCGAATTTCTTTTTTCACTCAACTTTCTGCGGCTGTGCTCAATACATCCACACATTTCATTTTCTTTCACTCTCTCTCTCTCTCTCTCTCTCTCTCACACACACACACACACACACACACACACACATCACTGTATTTAATCTTCTTCATCTTCTCTCCCTCTCATCCTATTAACAGTTGCAGAAAGAGAAAAAAGAATTGTCTCTGTGTGCTGTTGCCGTTGCTATCTGATCGGAGTGAAAGAGGAGGAGCTTTGTGTGCCACTGCTTGATCGAAGTCTTAATAGAGAACACCCACATTCAACAACAGACTCAAAATCAAATATATAAATACATATACATACATGCATACAGACTCAAATAAAATCAAATATATGTAAAATAAGTTAAAAATTCTTCAAAATTAAGCATCAAAAATCCCAAACCAAACCCTACCCACAAATCTCATTTCCCATTTCATTCAAAAAATCTCATAATTGTACAAAATCAGCAAACACACACACACACACACACACACACACACACACACACAGAGTAACAAGCCATTGAAGTCCATATCCGAAGAGACCCATTGAAGTCCAGATCTGTAGGTATACACAGATTTGTCATAAATCTGTTCCCCCGTTTCTTATTCTTTTCTCTTTTTTCTCTTTCTCTCATTCTTTTCTCCTTTTCTTCTTCTTCTTCTTCTTCTTCTTCTTCTTCTTCTTCTTCTTCTGTCTGTTTCAGAGAGAAAACAGAGGAGAAAGAAAAAAAAAATGGGGAAAAAAAAAAGATTGCCCAAAACGACGTCGTTTTGGACAATTGAGCCATTTGGGCCAAAGGCATTTCGAGCTACGAAACATTTCTCTAAATATAAATGGTTAAGGTGGCTGTTGTAATTCTGATTGCAGATGAAGGTGTTCTAGTGGTAAAGAAGGTGGGTCAAGATGGCAGTAAGGCCACGTTTATTTGACAAATTAGGTTGAAAGGGATTGTTAGTGAGGAAATGATTAATGAAGAGATTATTAATGTGGGGATTATTTGTGAGAGAATCAAGTAAAAGTGTATTTATTTTGATAATAGTATGAGAGATGGTTAATAATGAGAGACGGTTAATAATGAGATTATTAAATTGTTTTTAAATAAAATAAATTAAAAAATTATTTCTATATTAAAAAAATTAAAATAAATATTAAAACAAAAGGTGCACTTGGAATTGTTAAAAAGAAAAGAAAAAAAATAAAAATTGGCTAGCCAGCTATTTTTTTGGCCAGCCGGCTATGTTTGTAAAAATAAAATAAAATAAAATAAAAATTGCACTATACCGGATGTTCGGGCAGACATCTAGGCGGATGACCAAGCTGACTAAAACCACTCACTATTTTTTTGGTCTCATTCGTTTCTTAGCCAAACTAATCCCTCTATTGAGGGGATTACTAAGCCGTCCAGATTATGAAATCGACCCTCCACCATATATGCTGTGTGGGTTGGACTCATAACAATCCTACTCCAATCCGACTATTGAAGCGGCCAAACAAACATGGCCTTAAAGGTAAGAAAGGAGCTTGGAAGGAAGTTGCACCAGTGGTCAGTTGAGGTTGGTCAACGATGGATTGCATCAAGAAAAGAGAGGGAAGAAAAGGGAGAGAAGAAAGAGCAAGTCACATTTTGTCAAAACCAAGCTAGATTTCATGACTTGATTTATTTTTTTCCGTTCAATATATATATTGAAAATTTTCCTCTTTAATTGATATTTTACTTTTTCTATTTTTTTTATTTTACTGATATTTTAAAAAAAGAAAGAATGAAATTAATAAATAAAATACTTTAATGGGCTAATGAATCTCTGGTCAAGCTGTGAAATCAAAGCCACATTGATCATGGTTAGGTCATTTGGATCAGATTTGTCATTGTGAGCTTTTTTGCTTTGATATGATGGTTTGCTGACCTAGTTGTGATGCATAAGAATATAAACCACCTAAAAATATAATACATATTTAGCAATGCTTTATCATATATCACATATATCATATTATCATATTAAAATTGTTCTACATCAATGTCAGTTGTCTATTATATATATAATATTTTATTTTATTTTATCATAAATGTACACACGTGTATGGATTTACATACACATCACATATCATACCAGAATACCATGGACAGGGTAGCATATCTATATAACTAATTAGAACTTAGAATATGTTGTATTATATGCTTGTATATACACCAACATTTGTTATAGTCTCACATGCATTTGTTTGTATTTTCACAATTGTTAAGTGGTTTTAATAGGGGTGTTTGTTTGGGAAATGGGTTCCTGTTGTGCTTCACAACAGGTTGCTATGAGGCTTATTGGGAGCGTGTCTCAAATCTTTTTTGGTGATCCGAACTGTTCATATTGTAAGGTTCGTCGAATAAATCATTCATACAAAAAATCAAGTAAATTAGACATTTTTAGTCTCATAAAAAGAGCACATTTGTTTTTCAAAAAATAAATGGCTAACATAATTTTAATAATTTTTTTAAAACAATTAGGATGTGATCATGGGGTTACAGATGTCCGATTAACTTGATTTTTTACATGAATGATACACTCGACAAACCTTACAATATGAGCAGTTCAGATTATCAAAATACAGTCCAAAAATACCTCCACGAGCCCTCACAGCAAGGTTGCTGTGCCATAAGGCACAGCAACAACCCTCAATCCATTTGTTTGGGCTTTTTTGAGTTAATTTATAACTTTTAACTTTCAAAAAACTATTTTGGACTATTTGGTTAAACTTATTTCAAACAGCTTTTGATTCTAACAATTTATTTTAACTCAAAACAGCTGATTCTGAGAAGCTGCCCACCCTTCACTTCTGATTATCAATTTCTGCTATGGACATGTTAATTTACGATTATACTCTTAAATTTTTATTTTTATTTTTTAAATAGAAAAAGACCCAAATGGACTATAAATTATTATTATTAGTATTTTATGAGAAATGTAAACAAATAGTGAATAACAAAAAATAAAAGTTAATTGAAAAAATTACTTCACAGCTTATTTAACAAATACTACTCAACAACTTAAATCTATAACCCAACAATTACACTAAACAGATTAACAGTTTTTGATTAAAGTCATAATTTATAATCTGTTAAGTTATAATCTATAATCTGTTTTAACAGCAACACCAAACGGGCTATAGTATCCACACAACTCCTTTGAATCCCTACTATTTAAAATAAAAAATAAAAAAATATTCAGCATGTTTCAGTTTTCTGAATTCAATTTTCTAAAAATTAAATTTTTTATTTTTCATTTTTATTTTTATTTTTAGTGAATGTTTTTAAAATTTTAAGTAATTTTCTTACTTTTTTAGATGCATCTTACTTAGATGTATTTAAATAATAAAATATTTGTGAAAAAATATTTTAAAAAATTATAAAATACACAAAAATATGAAAAATGTACTGAATTTTCGTATTTAGTGAATTTTAAAAAAAAAATTCACAAATGTTATATTTTTTAAGTGTATTATGTTAGATGTGTCTAAAAATTTTAAAAATTACTTAAAATATTTAAAAAATTAGCGAAAACAAAAAAAATACAAAAAATGAAAAAATAGAATGTTCTAAAAAGCGAATTCTAAAAACTAGAACTAAACAGAATTTTCTAAAAACCAAATTATCTTCAAATTTCAATTTTGTTCTTATTTCTAATCTTTTGAACTCTAATTCCTAAACCTAACCCCATCCTAGTCAACCCTGCCTCCACAAACTTTGGCCACCGTCATACGCCCATCCTTAGGTCCAGTTGCTCCCATACCCATAGTCAATAATTCACCAAATCTAACAAAAGCGAACACTCACCCACTAGGAATAAAGTTACACATTATAAATTAATATACACACTAGTATATTAATAAATGGTATAGCATCATTTATATAATTTTAAATATTTATAACTTGCATGATAAATGTGGTTAATAATAATATTATAACACTAATATATATATTAATCAGTGCATGCAACACTACCGACCGACTAGACTATCCACTTGATTTATTCAATTAGTACATAGATGAGGAGTCAAATCTTACATAATATCTACTGTCACAATTTTATATTTAATTTTTAGCGATAGAGATTATCTCGAAAACTAATCTTGATGTTACTCCAAACTTACTAGTAAAGACAAACATTAAAATTGAGTACCATTATGAGACAAAGAAGCAATAACATCAAAATGCCCACCATTAGGAAACTTGAAATCACATGAGGCTTAAACTTTGTCTTTCATTAACTAATTATTTGCCATTATCTTCAACAACAAAATTACACATTTAAGAAGTCAATATGTATGACCAATGGAATCCAACATTATTTATTAGATTTGAACAAAATGGTGTGATGCATCAGCAGTTATAAATTTAACATAGCAATATTGATTATTTTTAATCAATTGAGAATTTAATTGGTCAAATTTTTTTGTACTTTATTAATTGGTCAATTTCTCAAAAAAAAATTTAATCTTAGGATACGTGTACCCAAAATAATATATAATTATTTTGTTTTTGTCACTACATTTTGTTAATGTAATGCCAATGAGAAAGGTTTTTGTGCATAGATATGTGGCTGTCTTACTCTAAAACATCATTGGCCATGAGGTCCATTAAAGAGCTGAGATATATAGGTAATTAGTGTTTGGTGCAACTTATGAAGTAAAATAGCATATATAAGTTATAAAAAAAAAAAAAGATATTTTATTGAGAAGTTAAGTGAGAAGTACTTTTCATTTTTACTTTCTGAGTATCTATTTTCGATTTAAAAGATACTGCACCAAATAAGCTTTATGTATATAATGGGAATGGGATTCATCATCCTCAATATATCTTTACTAATTAATACCCTTGGTCTTTATGTCTTTTTCACTAATTTCATTTTATTTTGTTTTGTATATTGGAGGGAAGAGGGAGATGAATTGATAACTTCTTAATAAAGTACATAGACTTTGGTTATCAGACTAATCGAAGGGTTACTTTTTCACTAATTATGTGTGTAATCCAAGTAATAAAATGATGAGCTGGTATATACATTGATGAATTGGTTGGTGGAATTGTACATCTTTTTCTCATTCTTTGCATTGTGGCAATCAAGACTCTGTTAATTGTAACAATGATCATGTTTCATGAAGAAGAGCACATTGAATGGGTTTGGCTTTTCTCTTGTTGAGAATTTAATTTGAGAGAATATTTGGGTTTAATGAATCCATTGTAAGCCCAATCTCTATGATTCAAACCGTTCATTTTTTAATACTCGTTGAAAAGAATATTTATGTAAAAAATCAAAATTATTGGATTTTGATAATGTTTGAATCACATTTATTTTTAAAAAATGGACAACAAATGTTATTTCAAGAATAACAACCATCTATTTTGTTAAAAACAAATGTAATTCAAACATATAACTATTAAAGTCTAATTATCTTTATTTTTTACATAAATATTTTTCTCAATAAGTTTTAAAATGTGAGCAATTTGGATTACTGAAATTGAGCTTACAATGAGCCCACTAAAGTTAAATATTCTCTCAAGTCAAATTCCCAACAAAGAAGCCAAACCCAATTTACCAATGCAAACTTGGATGGGCAACAAGTAAGAATGATGGTTGGATTACTCCCACAAGTGGTGTAAATGCTTGGCCAAATTTTCTTATATAGAAAGTCTAGGGACCCCTTGTAATTTGATCTAAAATTTATATGCGGATGATTTCCATATAATTTGAAATGAGTACATAACTAACAGCAGTTAGATGGTGCGGGCCCCAACAAAATGTGTTTGGCATTGTTATAATTTGACACAGAAGAAAACTGAAGATGAATTTAAATGAGTTATTGCTAAATTTAGATTTTGGTATGGAGAATAGCACAAAGATGGTAGACACCCTAAGTTTGTTTGAAGTATAAACTTCCTTTTCTTTTTTTTTTCAAGCTTAGTATTAATTTGGGACAGCAATGATGGACACTTTCAAAATAAAATAAAAACAAAGGCATATTTTGGACCTTTGAAGGAAAATTGTAGGAAAATATAAAATGGTGGAATTTAATAACAACAAGAATAAGGAGGAGTTGTTAAAGGGGAAGTTACAAGTGAGTGGTAAGACTTATTTACTAAAAGATGAGGATACAAGTTTTTTATGGGATGTAAAAATGTATTCCATATTCAACTGAACAATTTTTTTATATAAATATATTTTTAAAACTATTGCTTACACAAACATGCTAGAAAAACACACCATGTAAGACATTTAGTCATTTATTTGGTAGAAAATTTTGTATTTCTAACATTATCCAAGTTCAAACCCACTGCATATTACCAGGAAGAAAAAAAAAAGTACAAAAACAAAGAAGAAATAAAGAAATTAACTATATAGAGTTGGGTCATATTATAGTATACATGGTGCATATCATATTTAAGTTGGTGTTTGGTTACGAGTCATTGTGGATATGTCTGTTACAATTTATTATGGTGACTTTAATTACGGCCAAAATGGTATTTGATTATATTCCAAAATAGTTTTAGGTACCATGATTGATAATTCAAGTTTATATTTTTATACCAAATTATTAAAAATGACAATATATATGATATATATTTTTATTTTTAATATGTATATTCAATAGAATTTCCCTAGGTTATGCTTTGTTGTGCTGGCCATGGTGTGTCCTAGCTGCAAATTTGAAATATAAGCAAGTACTATTGGAACAAAAATTTCTCAAAGTGGAGATTGAGAGTTTGTCAATGGTAAGATAAAGTTGTCTTCTTTTTTTTCTTTTTCTTTATTTTGCAAGACAATCACAAAACTGCGTGTGGAGGTAGATTTGTCTAAATGATCAGTATGGTAAATTCCAAAAGTTATATATCTCTCAATGTGGTTAGTAAAAAGAAATGAAAAACAGTAGTTAGATTCCTTAATGCTGGATTTGGTTGAAAGATTTGGGAAAGAATTTAGAAATGTAAAGAAAAAAAAGTGTGAAATTAAATGAAATTTAGGTATATTTTATTCATATTTCACCTACCTTTCTCTTTCCTTTTTTGAATTTTTTATCAAATCTCCCAACCAAATACAATATACGAGACACATAAATTGATAATGTCACGTATCAAAAATGTTAGCAAAAATGTATAATAGCATCCTTTTATTTCAAAGAGAATTTCTAAAACAACTACACAAATATGAACACTCTTGAACTATTTGCCCTAGTGTAGACCCGACTTTCTTCGCGCGCTCCCCTTTCGGAGAGGGCGCGAATTGGTCTTACTATAGTTCGGACTCTTGTTACGGTTCTGAATCTAATCTCACAAAGTGCAATGAGAGACTGATAAATACCAAAGAGTCCAAATCCGGCAAATCGTTTTGGAAAATCGATTTTGAATAAAAAGTGCCAAACATGGACTACTTTGATAGATTACAGAGTCCCCACCTAAATATTTTATTTTGAGAAAATTTAGGAAACCCTGACTCGTGCCTAAGGCCACGTGTCCGTCATCACCAAAGTTGCCTCGGCTCGGGAACTTGGGTACGAGAGGGGAAGGTCCTGAAATGAGCACTCTCGCTCACCCGATCAAAGGATCGACCTCTATTAAATATGATATGTTGTTTTATAAACCTCATGTGTTCTTATTCTGATTATTAGCTAACTTTACTACATGATGCGTATAGCATACAAGTATAGACTCAACCACGAGAATTTGAACAAAACAACTTATGTTTGTTTTTTAAAATGGTTTGAAAGTGCTACTCACAAGTAGGCTAAATCGCAGATTTGCCACCCTCAAGTGGGCTTTAAAACATGATTTTGCCACTTCGCAAAGTGGGCTTAAAACTCACAATCATCAAATTGTTCCAATTCATGCAATCAAGCCTTCACCCACAGACATTCATGCAGTTAATCACTTAAGCAAATAGTCTCATGGCAAGCATGCTATTATGGCAACACTCACACTCATGCAAGTATGCTAAAGCGTAACACTTACAGTATACTCCGAACCAAAACAAAAGCTACTTAGAAATATGCATGATCCTAACTATACAAGAATGCCTAATGCAACACATGCAATAATGCAACTAATAGGCTCGGTTATCTAAGATGGCATATGAATGCAACGATTTGATACACGTATTCAAATAAGTATTGAAATACGATACAGTTTGAATGATGCACCGAGCCCGGTGCATGCAATACAAATAAATGATGGAAACATGCAAGTATAAGGTATGCTAATCGAAACATGCCCTAATCTAACCATCGAAAGCGGTTAAGTAAAAAGGAGAAAGAAGTGGGGTTGGAAGACATGCACACACACATACATGCACCCTTATTACAACATTGCGCCCTCGCGAAGGAAGGTCCGAATAAGCTGAGCTAATCTAAGCTAAGCTAATCTAACTAATCTAATTGAACTAATTAGACTAATTATTACAAACCAAATTGAATAACTAGCAAACTACTTACTAATTATTACAACACTTTAACTAATTAACAAATTAATTAAATTACAAAACCAATGTATGCCAACTAAATATGTAAAACATTTGAAACTAGGCTGCCTCAGCTCTGCTTGAAGAAGATGCATGCATGTATTCGGTTTCTCGCCCCGAAAAGCTCTCATGTTTTGCTCTTGAGAGGCTCTGTTTGCAGGGTGTCTCCAAGAACTTTCTGCACCATCTTACCAAATCACTGCTGGGGAGTGCACCAGTGGCCTGCTGGCCATGGGAGCTTGCTGCCAGCCACCTGCCGGCCACTGGTGTGTGCTACATCACCATTCTGCAACAGAGCTCAAACAGAGAAAAAAATGAGGGTCTCCCAAGGGTATGTCTGTACTATGCCACTCCACCATTGGATCCAAAACCATCAATCAAGCATTTTGAATGCATAATGGCCAAAGATCCAACTTGTACACAATCAATAAATGCACAAACACAAGACTCAAGGACCACTACCCTATCATGCATGATCAAGGGCAATGGAGACAAAGGAGATTGGCTCATTTTCATCACTTTGAGTATGAAATGGACCAATCTTCCTTGTGTTCAATATAACATCCGATTGAACACAATGCAATGCACATAACATGCTTATCTAGGTCATGTTTTACTTGTCCAATTCTTGTTTACACATTTTAACATTACCAAGCCATTCTTTAGCCGGTTAAGTCTAAGTGTGAAAGTCCTCTAACGAGAGAGAGGTCTACCAAAAGATGACTTAAGACATGAGAGAGACCATACCTTTGACTAAGAGAAACCCTCAAAAGAAGGTTAAAGCCATTGAGCACAAACTCTATCTCAAGCTTAAACACAAACTTAAGGCCAACCAACTCTCAAAGGAAATTAAAGAGTGAAGAAATGAGGGATGTTGCAGAATTTCAGTGTTGAAATGGCATGAAAAATAGTGCTACAACATGCAAGCAACACATGCACAACATGTTAGGAGACTTAAGCATTAAAACTAGTGAAGGACACAACACTAGAGGCATGCAATACAATGCTCAAAAGGGACCAACAGTCCTAAAACACCCTAAATAGATTTCTAAAACATGCTTGAAATAAGCTAAGAATAGCTATATTAAGAGGCCAAAACAATAGCACATGCTAGGCAATTTAGCACAATTGCATTACAAGCATATAAAGCAAAGCTCATGTGATCAAACCAGCTCAAAATAGAGCTTAATCATGCCAAATCAGTGACCTAAACATGCTGAAACTTAGGCACAAGAGGCAAGAAAAACATGCTCGCGTGTTGGCTCACAAATAAGACATAAAACACAACTCTCAAAAGCAATGAAAGAGTGGGATATGTGAGAGTGTGACAAGGCTACATGCACTGAAAACATGTGTGAAATGATGCTATGACATGCAAACAACTCAAGCAAAGCATGTTAGGGGCCCTAAAACTTAAAGCTAGTAAAGGCCTTTGCACTACAATCATGCATAACAAGTCTCATATGACTAAGACCACTCAAAATAGAGTTAAGACATGCTAAATTAGTGGCAAAAACATGCTAGAATCAAACTAACACAAGCTAGAATGATAGGCTAACTCATTAGGCATGCTAGGCTAGTGAGCAAAATTACACTACAAGTGTAAGAAGCAAACAAGGGATACTCCAACTAGCCCAAAATAGAGTTATAACATGTTAAAATAAAGCCAAAAACATGCTGAGATCAAGCCATGAGATGGTAGAAAAACATGCTCAACTAATAGGCCATCTACACATGCAAACAAGATATGAGGAGGGGGGACTACCCCCTCCTATTTTGGTCCTTAAAACTAACTTTCTACCATTGAAATTCCTCTGGAATTCAATGGTTAAAAGGCCAAGAAAAGGGGGTTTCAAAAGCTTTGAAAGAAAGCTCAAAAAGCTTATCAAGCCAAGGGGCAAAGGGGGGAACCATCCCCTTAACCAAAATGGGCTTAAACTACCATTTTTAGGATTGAAAAAATAGAGTTTTTTACAGTTGAAAATCACGCCAAAAACAGCACAAAATGATGGCAAAAACAAATATGAAAACAAGCTTAAAGGGTGATAGTTATACCTCTTGAAGGGAAGACAACACTTAAGAAACAATTTGAGCTTAAACCACCTTCTAGAGCTCAAAAGAAACTCCAAGAGGGCTTCAAGCAACCTCAGCCCAAATATGAACCACTCTTGTTAAGGGCTGATAGGTTAAAGATTGGGGTATGCAAGCCTTTAAACACAAAAGCTCTAGAGATAGAGAAATCTAGAGAGAGAGGTTTTAGAGAGAGAGACTCTCAAACTTTTGCTAAATTGTTCTAACCTTCAAAACAATTGAGAAGCCTCTCTATATATAGAAGAATGCAAGCCTTGGTCAAAAATATCCCAAAAGGGACAGCTGGAAGTAAAATATCTGCAGAAAATTGCCTTTTTGCATCAATGGCGGGCATGGGTCACCCTTGGACGGCAGGGGGCCGGCATAGGCCATTCATGGCCGGCACATGGCCAAAAAATCCCATTTATGGCCAGCATTCTCCACCTCTGGTTGGCCAGAAAAATCTACTTTTTGGGCCCGACTTCAACCGAACATAACTCCTTCATCTGGACTCCTTTGCAGGTCATTCTTGTTCCTAAATTGAAGCACTTGAAGTCTTCTTTCCAATGGTGGAAGCCTCACATCAAAATTCCAAGTGTGAAAAAAGTTATGCTCATTTGAGTGAAGACTGCCGAACTTCTTCTTAACTAGTTTTCTTATCTCCTCTCCCATTTTCTTCAACCCCATACCCCTAAATAAGGTGTTTTGAAAGATTTTTCAAAGAGTTCACATCTCTTTCATTCATTTCCACTTTGTCCGTGCTCGATTTATCGAAAAGCGCAACATTTAACAAAATGCGAGCGTCGAAACATTGTAGGAACTCTTTCAAAAACTATTTTGAAAGAGAGGATTTTAAGGTCTAAAATCTTTTGGTCAAAATCATTTTGGTCCAAAAAGGGGTATGAAGTTGGGATTTGAAACTCTTCCTACCAAGGAAATCGAACCTTTGCACTGCACAACTTTCGTCACCACGTAAACAATCAGTAACGCACAAGTCTTAAGGGCGGTCAAAAATGGGATGTCTACACCTAGGATTATCATTATTTTATTTTGTTCTATTTATAAGTTTTAGATCGAAAGAGCTGACATATGAAATTATGTTGACTTATGTACGTCTTGTTAACTAAAGATTATATGTACAATGATCGTAATATGTATGAAGTAATACCTCGTTCATTTTTATGATGTTATTTTTCAACAATCTTAACATCCTCATTTTTTAATATTTGATATTATGAAAAGAAAAAAAAAATTAAAAAACGATAGGCACAAGAAAACAATAAAATGCAAGAGCTTAATCACCACCAATTTTGTACTTTAAGGTTTTAATATTGAGTATAGTATTGCATGGAAGCCCATCTCTAATGATTCACTATAGTTCATCAAATTTAAATTTGATGAAAAAACTCACTTTTTATTGTTTCAATTCAATACCAAATTTTTTTTTTTTTTTTATATCAAATTCAGGATTTCTCAAATCTTTCATCAAATTGAGAATAGATTTGTCTTTTATCAAATCACTGTCTATAGCCGTTGAATTTTCACCACCTGTCCCCTCGGATGACCACCTCAAGGAGAAAATTTGTGAAAAAATTATATTGGCCGGTCGATTGGCCAAATATCTGCTCGATCGACCAGTGTTCTAATGAAATTTTAAAAATTTTTGTTAGAACACTTATGCCTCAGTTGGGAACAGGCTATTTTAATAACTTTTTGGCTTTTTAGCTAAAATATTAGGTAAAAAAAACTAGCATGTTTGGGGTGACTTTTTGACTTTTTACGAAAAGATGTGCAAAAAGTAGAGAGAAAATGAAATCTTTGACTTTTTAGTATAGATTATAGACTTTTTGACTTTTTTAGTAACTTTTTGACTTTTTAGCTAAAATATTAACTTGCCAAACGAGACCTTAATATCAAATGGAGGTTTTATTCAAATTTAATATATAAAAAAAAAAACACTGGTTGATCTTTCAAAAAATAATAATAAAAATAAATTATAGCAAGATCTTTCTAAAAACTATACTCCAATTAAATTATAGTAAGATTTTTCAAACTCTACTCTTACCGTATATCAAAGTACATGCTAGGGTTGTATACGGTTTGGATTGATTCGGTTCTGAGAAAATCCAAGAATTGAACTGATCCTAAAGGTTCTGTGATTTTGAGAACCAGACTAGACCATTACACTTATAAAACCGGGCCAGAACCAAACCGAAATTACGGTTCAGTTTCGGTTTGGTTCACGGTTCCAAAAATTTCTATTTATAAGAATAAATTGTTAATATTAACAAAATAATTACTCAAACTAATTACATTTAACTCATGATAAAAACTAATAATATTAAGGCATTACTCAACATTACATATCTATATCATCCTAATATCATTAAAATTACAAAAAATCAATTAATAAAAATAAAACTTGATATTATATATATATATATTTTTTAAAAAAAATTCGGTTCGGTTCGGTTCGGTTCGAACCGTGATTTTTTCATAAAATCCATTAACCGAACCGTTTTTACGGTTCTCATATTTCTTAAACCAAAACTGAACCAATTCTTAATAGAACCGAACCAAACCGTACGATTTGGTTTAGTTCAATCCGGATTACCGGTTTGAACGGATTTTTGAACAGCCCTATACTAAAGGGTTATATGGGATGTTCTAAATAAGTATATTTTTTGACTTTTTATGAAATATGAGTTAGGTTTGAAGTGATGTGGTAAAGAGGTAATGTGACTTAAATAGGATAGTGACTTTTTGATTTTTTAACTTTTTTAAGGAATGTCAAACCTAGCCTAAATAGTAAATTATAACATTTTTAAAATCCGATGAGGCCTTTTGTTTATTTGTCTTTTATATTAAACCTACCAATGACATTTCTATTTTGCATTGTCTGATAAAAATAAAAGAAATGACATTTTGACTATTGGGGTAAGATTGTAAAATTATGGCATTTTGGATATTGTAACATACCAAAATATGAGTTTGGTACTATCAAATTGACAAAATCACTAGAGATGCCTAAGGTTAAATATAACAGCTTTGCTACGTAGCTCGGATCCTCATTGGCTCAAGTGGCCCGAATTTCTTTTTTCACTTAACTTTCTGTTACTGTGCTCAATACACCCACACATTTCATTTTCTTTCACTCACTCACTCACTCACTCTCTCTCTCTCTCTCTCTCTCTCTCTCACACACACACACACACACACACACACACATCACTGTATTTAATCTTCTTCATCTTCTCTCCCTCTCATCCTATTAACAGTTACAGAAAGAGAAAAAAGAATTGTCTTTGTGTGCCGTCGTCGTTGCTGTCTGATCGGAGTGAAAGAGGAGGAGCTTTGTGTGCCGCTGCTTGATCGAAGTCTTAACAGAGAACACCCACATTCAACAACAGACTCAAAATCAAATAAATAAATACACATACATACATGCATACAGACTCAAATAAAATCAAATACATGTAAAATAAGTTGAAAATTCTCCAAAATTAAGCATCAAAAATCCCAAACCAAACCCTACCCACAAATCTCATTTGCCATTTCATTCCAAAAATCTCATCTTTGTACAAAATCATCAAACACACACACACACACACACACACACACACACACACACAAAGTAACAAGCCATTGAAGTCCATATCCGAAGAGACCCATTGAAGTCCATATCCGAAGAGACCCATTGAAGTCCAGATTTGTAGGTATACACAGATCTGTCATAAATCTGTTCCCTCGTTTCTTATTCTTTTCTCCTTTTTCTCTCTCTCCTTCTTTTCTTCTTTTCTTCTTCTTCTTCTTCTTCTGTCTGTTTTAGAGAGAAAACAAAGGAGGAAGAGAAAAAAAATGGGTAAAAAAAAGATTGTCCAAAACGACGTTGTTTTGGACAATCGAGCCATTTGGGCCAAAGGCATTTCGAGCTACGAAACATTTCTCTAAATATAAATGGTTAAGGTGGCTGTTGTAATTCTGATTGGAGATTAAGGTGTTCTAGTGGTAGAGAAGATGGGTCAAGATGGCAGTAAGGCCACGTTTATTTGACAAATGAGGCTGAAGGAGATTGTTAGTAAGGGAATGATTAGTGAAGAGATTATTAATGTGGGGATTATTAGTGAGAGAATCAAGTAAAAGTGTGTTTATTTTGATAATAGTGTGGAAGATGGTTAATAATGAGATTGTTAAATTGTTTTTAAATAAAATAAATTAAAAAATTATTTCTATATTAAAAAAATTAAAATAAATATTAAAACAAAAGGTGCACTTGGAATTGTTAAAAAGAAAAGAAAAAAAAATAAAAATTGGCTAGCCAGCTATTTTTTTGGCCAGCCGGCTATGTTTGTAAAAATAAAATAAAATAAAAATTGCACTATACCGGATGTTCGGGCAGACATCTAGGCGGATGACTGAACAGACTAAAACCACTTACTATTTTTTTAGTCTCATTCGTTTCTCAGCCAAGCTAATCCCTCTATTGAGGGGATTACTAAGCCGTCCAAATTATAAAATCAACCCTCCCAATCAACACCAAATATGCTGTGTGGGTTGGACTCATAACAATCCTACTCCAATCCAACTATTGAAGCGGCCAAACAAACATGGCCTAAAAGGTAAGAAAGGAGCTTGGAAGGAAGTTGCACTAGTGGTCGGTTGAGGTTGGTCAACGATGGAGTGAGTTGCATCAAGAAAAGAGAGGGAAGAAAAGGGAGAGAAGAAAGAGCAAGTCACATTTTGTCAAAACCAAGCTAGATTTCATGACTTGATTTATTTTTTTCCATTCAATATATATATTGAAAATTTTCCTCTTTAATTGATATTTTACTTTTTATATTTTTTATTTTATTGATATTTAAAAAAAAAAGAAAAGGAAATTAATAAATAAAATACTTTAACGGGCTCATGAATCTCTGGTCAAGCTGTGAAATCAAAGCCACATTGATTATGGTTAGGTCATTTGGATCAGATTCTTTATTGTCAGCTTTTTTGCTTTGATATGATGGTTTGCTGAGCTAGTTGTGATGCATAAGAATATGAACCACCTAAAAATATAATACATATTTAGCAATGCTTTATCATATATCACATACAACAATGATAGGGACCATTAATTTTGGACCTCTAAAAAGACCACTAATGACATGGCACTCAATAAAAAAAGAAAAAAAATACAACATCAAGGCCAAAACATCAAATCATTCATAGTGAGGCCTACTGTCACATCATTAGTGGTAGCACTAATTAGTACTCCCACTCATTTTCCTATCACATATTATGCATATTATCATATTAAAATTGTTCTACGTCAATGTCAGTGAATTGTCTATTATATATATAATATTTTACTTTTTTTTTTATCATAAATGTACACACGTGGATGGATTTACATACACATCACATATCATACCAGAATACCATGGACAGGGTAGCATATCTATATAACTAATTAGAACTTAGAATATGTTGTATTATATGCTTGTATATACACCAACATTTGTTATAGTCTCACATGCATTTGTTTGTATTTTCACGATTGTTAAGTGGTTTTGATAGTATCCACACAACTACTTTGAATACTATTTTAAAAAAAATATATTCAGTAATTTTTTAGTTTTTTTTTTAATTTAATTTTCTAAAAATTAAATTTTTTATTTTTCGTATTTTTTATTTTTTATTTTTAGTGAATATTTTTAAATTTTTAAATAATTTTCTTACTTTTTTAGATATATCTTGCTTAGATGTATTTAAATAGTAAATATTTGTGAAAAAATATTTTAAAAAATTATTAAATACACAAAGATACGAAAAATGTACTGAATTTTTGTATTTAGTGAATTTTTTAAAGATTTTTTTCATAAATATTATACTTTTTAAGTGTATTATCTTAGGTGTGTCTAAAAATTTTAAAAATTACTTAAAATATTTAAAAAATTAGTAAAAACAAAAAAAATACAAAAAATAAAAAAATAGAATTTTCTAAAAAGTGAATTTTGAAAACAAACACCAAACAGAATTATTACAATTTTATCTTCTCTTGAAATTTTAATTTTGTTCTTATTTCTAATCTTTTGAACACTAATTCCTAACCCTAATCCCATCCTAATCAACCCTACCTCCACAAACTTTGGCCACCGTCCTACGCCCATCCTTAGGTCCAGTTGCTCCCATACCCATAGTCAATAGTTCACCAAATCTAACAAAAGCGAACACTCACCCACTAGGAACAGCAGTTAGATGGTGCGGGCTCCAACAAAATGTGTTTGGCATTGTTATAATTTGACACAGAAGAAAACTGAAGATGAATTTAAATGAGTTGTTGCTAAATTTAGATTTTGGTAGGGAGAATAGCACAAACATGGTAGACACCCTAAGTTGGTTTGAAGTATAAACTTTTTTTTTTTTTTTTTTTTTAAGCTTAGTATTAATTTGGGACAGCAATGATGGACACTTTCAAAATAAAATAAAAACAAAGGCATATTTTGGACCTTTGAAGGAAAATTGTAGGAAAATTTGGAAAATATAAAATGGTGGAATTTAATAGCAACAAGAATAAGGAGGAGTTGTTGAAGGGGAAGTTAAAAGTGAGTGGTAAGACTTATTTACTAAAAGAATAGGATACAAGTTTTTTATGGGATGTAAAAATGTATTCCATATTCAACTGAACAATTTTTTTATATAAATATATTTTTAAAACTATTGCTTACACAAACATGCTAAAAAAACATATCATGTAAGACATTTAGTCATTTATTTGGTAGAAAATTTTGTATCTCTAACATTATCTAAGTTCAAACCCACTGCATATTACCGGGAAGAAAAAAAAAAGTACAAAAACAAAGAAGAAATAAAGAAATTAACTATATAGAGTTGGGTCATATTATAGTATACATGGTGCATATCATATTTAAGTTGGTGTTTGGTTACGAGTCATTGTGGATACGTCTGTTACAATTTATAATGGTGACTTTAATTATGGCCAAAATGGTATTTGATTATATTCCAAAATAGTATTAGGTACCAAGATTGATAATTCAAGTTTATATTTTTATGCCAATTATTAAAAATGACAATATATATGATATATATTTTTATTTTTAATATGTATATGTATATTCAATAGAATTTCCCTAGGTTATGCCTTGTCGTGCTGGCCATGATGTGTCCTAGCTGCAAATTTGAAATATAAGCAAGTACTATTGGAACAAAAATTTCGCAAAGTGGAGATTGAGAGTTTGTCAATGGTAAGATAAAGTTGCCTTCTTTTTTTTTCTTTTTCTTTTTCTTTATTTTGCAAGACAAGCACAAAACTGCATGTGGAGGTAGATTTGTCTAAATGATCATAGTAAATTCCCAAAGTTATATATCTCTCAATTTGGTTAGTAAAAAGAAATGAACAACAGTACTTAGATTCCTTAATACTGGATTTGGTTGAAGGATTTGAGAAAGAATTTAGAAATATAAAGAAAAAAAAAGTGTGAAATTAAATAAAATCTAAGTATATTTTATTCATGTTTCACCTACCTTTCTCTTTCCTTTTTTGAATTTTTTATCAAATCTCCCAACCAAATACAGTATACGAGACATATAAATTGATAATGTCACGTATCAAAATGTTAGCAAAAATGTATAATAGCATCCTTTTATTTCAAAGAGAATTTCTAAAATAACTACACAAATATGAACACTCTTGAACTATTTGCCCTAGGCTTATCATTATTTTATTTTATCCTATTTATAAGTTTTAGATCGAAGGAGCTGACATATGGAATTATGTTGACTTATGTACATCTTGTTAACTAAAGATTATACGTACAATGATCGTAATATATATGAAGTAATACCTAGTTCGTTTTTACTTGATGTTATTTTTCAACAATGTTAGCATCCTCATTTTTTAATATTTGATATTATGAAAAGAAAAAAAAATTTAAAAAACGACAGACGCAAGAAAACAATAAAATGCAAGAGCTTAATCACCACCAATTTTGTACTTTAAGGTTTTAATATTGAGTATAGTATTGCATGGAAGCCCATCTCTAATGATTCACTAAATAGTTCACCAAATTTAAATTTTGATGAAAAAACTCACTTTTTATTGTTTCAATTGAATACCAATTTTTTTTTTTTTTATTATCAAATTCAGGATTTCTTAAATCTTTCATCAAATTGAGAATAGATTTGTCTTTTATCAAATCACTGTCTATGGCCGTTAAATTTTCACCACCTGTCCCCTCGGATGACCACCTCAAGGAGAAAATTTGTGAAAAAATTATATTGGCCGGTCGACTGGCCAAATATCTGCCCGATCGACCAGTGTTCTAATGAAATTTTAAAAATCTCGGTTAGAACACTTAATATCAAATGGAGGTTTTATTCAAATTTAATATAAAAAAAAAAAAGAACACTAGTCGATCTTTCAAAAAATAATAATAATAATAAATTATAGCAAGATCTTTCAAAAAACTGTACTCCAATTAAATTATAGTAAGATTTGTCAAACTCTACTCCTACCGTATATCAAAGTGCATGCTAAAAGTGTTATATGAGATGTTCTAAATAAGTGTACTTTTTGACTTTTTATTAAATATGAGTTAGGTTTGAAGTGATGTGGTAGAGAGGTGATATGACTTAAATAAGATAGTGACTTTTTGATTTTTTAACTTTTTTAAGGAATGTCAAACTTAGCCTAAATAGTAAATTATGACATTGTTAAAATACGATGAGGCCTTTTGTTTATTTGTCTTTTATATTAAACCTACCAGTGACATTTCTATTTTGCATTGTCTGATAAAAATAAAAGAAATGACATTTTGACTATTAGGGTAAGATTGTAAAATTATGGCATTTTGGATATTGTAACATACCAAAATATGAGTTTGGTACTATCAAATTGACAAAATCACTGGAGATGGCTAAGGTTAAATATAACAACTTCGCTACGTAGCTCGAATCCTCATCCTATTAACAGTTGCAGAAAGAGAAAAAAGAATTTTCTTTTTTCACTCAACTTTCTACTGCTGCGCTCAATACACCCACACATTTCATTTTCTTTCACTCTCTCTCTCTCTCTCTCACACACACACACATCACTGTATTTAATCTTCTTCATCTTCTCTCCCTCTCATCCTATTAACAGTTGCAGAAAGAGAAAAAAGAATTGTCTCTGTGTGCTGTCGCCGTTGCTGCCTGATCAGAGTGAAAGAGGAGGAGCTTGGTGTGCCGCTGCTTGATCGAAGTCTTAACAGAGAACACCCACATTCAACAACAGACTCAAAATCAAATATATAAATACACGTACATACATGCATACAGACTCAAATAAAATCAAATATATGTAAAATAAGTTAAAAATTCTCCAAAATTAAACATCAAAAATCCCAAACCAAACCGTACCCACAAATCTCATTTCCCATTTCATTCCAACAATCTCATAATGGTACAAAATCAGCAAACACACACACACACACACACACACACAAAGTAACAAGCCATTGAAGTCCATATCCAAAGAGACCCATTGAAGTCCAGATCTGTAGGTATACACAGATCTGTCATAAATCTGTTCCCCCGTTTCTTATTCTTTTCTCTTTTTTCTCTTTCTCTCATTCTTTTCTCCTTTTCTTCTTCTTCTTCTTCTTCTTCTTCTTCTTCTTCTTCTTCTTCTGTCAGTTTCAGAGAGAAAACAGAGGAGGAAGAGGGAAAAAAAATGGGAAAAAAAAAAAATTACCCAAAACGACGTCGTTTTGGACAATTGAGCCATTTGGGCCAAAGGCATTTCGAGCTACGAAACATTTCTCTAAATATAAATGGTTAAGGTGGCTGTTGTAATTCTGATTGCAGATAAAGGTGTTCTAGTGGTAAAGAAGATGGGTCAAGATGGCAATAAGGCCACGTTTATTTGACAAATTAGGTTGAAAGGGATTGTTAGTGAGGAAATGATTAGTAAAGAGATTATTAATGTGGGGATTCTTTCTGAGAGAATCAAGTAAAAGTGTGTTTATTTTGATAATAGTGTGGGAGATGGTTAATAATGAGAGACGGTTAATAATGAGATTGTTAAATTGTTTTTAAATAAAATAAATTAAAAAATTATTTCTATATTAAAAAGATTAAAATAAATATTAAAACACAAGGTGCACTTCGAATTGTTAAAAAGAAAAGAAAAAAAATAAAAATTGGCTAGCCAGCTATTTTTTTGGCCAGCCGGCTATGTTTGTTAAAATAAAATAAAATAAAAATTGCACTATACCGGATGTTTGGGCAAACATCTAGGCGGATGACCGAACAGACTGAAACCACTCATTATTCTTTTAGACTCATTCGTTTCTCAGCCAAGCTAATCCCTCTATTGAGGGGATTACTAATCTGTCCAGATTATGAAATCGACCCTCCACCAAATATGCTGTGTGGGTTGGACTCATAACAATCCTACTCCAATCCGACTATTGAAGTGGCCAAACAAACATGGCCTAAAAGGTAAGAAAGGAGCTTGGAAGGAAGTTGCACCAGTGGTCAGTTGAGGTTGGTCAACGATGGAGTGAGTTGCATCAAGAAAAGAGAGGGAAGAAAAGGGAGAGAAGAAAGAGCGAGTCACATTTTGTCAAAACCAAGCTAGATTTCATGACTTGATTTATTTTTTTCCATTCAATATATATATTGAAAATTTTCCTATTTAATTGATATTTTACTTTTTCTATTTTTTTTTATTTTACTCATATTTAAAAAAAAAAAAAGAGAATGAAATTAATAAATAAAATACTTTAATGGGCTGATGAATCTCTGGTCAAGCTGTGAAATCAAAGCCACATTGATCATGGTTAGGTCACTTGGATCAGATTTGTTATTGTGAGCTTTTTTGCTTTGATACGATGGTTTGCTGACCTAGTTGTGATGCATAAGAATGTAAACCACCTAAAAATATAATACATATTTAGCAATGTTTTATCATATATCACATATATCATATTATCATATTAAAATTGTTCCACGTCAATGTCAGTGAATTGTCTATTATATATATAATATTTTATTTTATTTTATCATAAATGTACACACGTGTATGGATTTACATACACATCACATATCATACCAGAATACCATGGACAGAGTAGCATATCTATATAACGAATTAGAGCTTAGAATATGTTGTATTATATGCTTGCATATACACCAACATTTCTTATAGTCTCACATGCATTTGTTTTGTATTTTCACAATTGTTAAGTGGTTTTAATAGGGGTGTTTGTTTGGGAAATGGGTTCCTGTTGCGCTTCACAATAGGTTGCTGTGAGATCTATTGGGGGCGTGTCTCAAATCTTTTTCGATGATCCGAACTGTTCATATTGTAAGGTTCATCGAATAAATCATTCATGCAAAAAATCAAGTAAATTGAACATTTTTAGTCTCATAAAAAGAGCACATTTATTTTTCAAAAAATAAACGGTTAACATAATTTTAATAATTTTTTTTAAAACAATTAGGATGTGATCATGGGGTTACAAATGTCCGATTAATTTGATTTTTTACATGAATGATACATTTGACAAACCTTACTATATGACAGTTCAGATTATCAAAATACAGTCAAAAAATGCCTCCACGAGCCCTCACAACAAGGCTGCTGTGCCATAAGGCACAACAGCAACCCTCAGTCCATTTGTTTGGGCTTTTTTGAGTTAATTTATAACTTCTAACTTTCAAAAAACTATTTTGGACTATTTGGTTAAACTTATTTCAAACAGCTTTTGATTCTAACAACTTATTTTAACTCAAAAAAGTTGATTCTGAGAAGCTGCCCACCCTTCACTTCTGATTATCAATTTTTGCTGTGGACATGTTAATTTACAGTTATACTCTTAGATTTTTTATTTTTTTATTTTTTTAAAAATAGAAAAAGACCCAAATGGACTATAAATTATTATTATTAGTATTTTATGAGAAATGTAAACAAATAGTGAATAACAAAAAATAAAAGTTAATTGAAAAAACCACTTCACAGCTTATTTAACAGACACTACTCAACAATTTAAATCTATAACCCAACAATTACACTAAACAGATTAACAGTTTCTGATTAAAGTCATAATTTATAATCTGTTAAGGTATAATTGATAATCTGTTTTAACAACTACACCAAACAGGCTATAGTATCCACACAACTCCTTTGAATCCCTACTATTTAAAAATAAAAATAAAAAAATATTCAGCATGTTTCAGTTTTCTGAATTTAATTTTCTAAAAATTAAATTTTTTATTTTTCATTTTTTTTTTTGTTTTTAGTGAATGTTTTTAAAATTTTAAGTAATTTTCTTACTTTTTTAGATACATCTTACTTAGATGTATTTAAATAGTAAAATATTTGTGAAAAAATATTTTAAAAAATTATTAAATAAACAAAAATATGAAAAATGTACTGAATTTTCGTATTTAGTGAATTTTTTAAAAAAAAAAATTTCACAAATGTTATATTTTTTAAGTGTATTATGTTAGGTGTGTCTAAAAATTTTAAAAATTACTTAAAATATTTTAAAAAATTAGCGAAAACAAAAAAATATGAAAAATGAAAAAATAGAATTTTCTAAAAAACGAATTCTAAAAACTAAAACTGAACAGAATTTTCTAAAAACCAAATTATCTTCAAATTTCAATTTTGTTCTTATTTCTAATCGTTTGAACTCTAATTCCTAAACCTAACCCCATCCTAGTCAACCCTACCTCCACAAACTTTGGCCACCGTCCTACGCCCATCCTTAGGTCCAGTTGCTCCCATACCCATAGTCAATAGTTCACCAAATCTAACAAAAGCGAACACTCACCCACTAGGAATAATGTTATACATTATAAATTAATATATACATTAGTATACTAACAAATAATATAGCATCATTTGTATAATTTTAAATATTTATAACTTGCATGATAAATGTGGTTAATAATAATATTATAACACTAATTAGTACACTAATGTGTATATTAATTAGTGCATGCAACACCACCTATCGACTAGACTATCCATTTAATATATTCAATTAGTACATGGATGAGGAGTCAAATCCTACTTAATATCTACTGTCACAATTTTATATTTGATTTTTAGCTATAGAGATTATCTCGAAAACTAATCTTGATGTTACTCTAAGGGCATGTTTGATTGGGTGGATTAGAGTATGGGATTGGGATTAGTAATCCGTGGGTCCAATTATCCTATGTTTGTTTTAACATTTTGGTTTAGGATTATTAATCCAATAGATAATTAATTCAACAAATTTGTAGGATTATTAGTAATGGGGTAGGGGTGGAATTATTAATCCAATGGATATTAATCCAATTGGATAGTGAATAATACACTAATTTAATAAGACTATTAATACTTCACTATTAATCTTGTGAATCAAACATGACCTAAACTTACTAGTAAAGACAAACATTAAAATTGAGTACCATTATGAGACAAAGAAGCAATAACATCAAAATGCCCACCATTAGGAAACTTGAAATCACATGAGGCTTAAACTTTGTCTTTCATTAACTAATTATTTGCCATTATCTTCAACAACAAAATTACACATTTAAGAAGTCAATATGTATGACCAATGGAATCCAACATTATTTATTAGATTTGAACAAAATGGTGTGATGCATCAGCATTTATAAACTTAACATAGCAGTATTGGTTATTTTTAATCAATTGAGAATTTAATTGGTCAAATTTTTTTGTACTTTATTAATTGGTCAATTTCTAAAAAAAAAATTTAATCTTAGGATACGTGTACCCAAAATAATATATAATTATTTTGTTTTTGTCACTATACATTTTGTTAAGAGAGCTTTTTTGATAAATCCATTTTCTAAGAGTTTTATTTCATCCAATCCATATTCTTTTTAACTATTCCATTAGGTCCTATTTAAGATAAGAAGATCAAAATACCCTTTTTATCTACTTATATTCCATTTAGTTCACATTATTTTCTTATGTTTCAATAAGTCCTATGGGTGACATAATTACCAAAATACCCCTAATGTGAATGTTTACACCGTCAATGTGAATGTTCATATCGTCAATGTGTAGGGGCTCGGCCCATGTCGATCCTCGTGGGTGCCCAGAAAAATTCGAGTCGGGCCTGGGCGGGCCCGGCTCATTGACAATGTGAATATTCATATTGACATGTTAACATTCACATTAATAGGAGTTTAAAATTGGTCCGCGTCCCGTGGCAGCGCGAAACCTGCCCGCGGCCCATAGGCGGCTTGGGGCGGGCCCGGTTCGGCCCATTGACAATATGAATATTCACATTGATAAGAGTATAAAATTGGCCCGCGGCCCATGGGCGGCCAAAAGCCCACTCGCGGCCCAGGGCAGGCCCGGCCCGGCCCGTTGACAATGTGAATATTCACATTGACATGTTAACATTCACATTGATAGGAGTGTAAAATTAGCCTGTGCCTCGTGGCTACCCGAAATCCGCCCACGGCCCGTGGGCGGCCCGGGGCGGGCCCGGCCCGACCTGTTGACAATGTGAATATTCACATTGACATGTTAACATTCACATTGATAAGAATATAAAATTGGCCAGCGGCCTAGGGCGGGCCCAGCCCGTTGACAATGTGAATATTCACATTGACATGTTAACATTCACATTGATAGAAGTGTAAAATTAGCCTGTGTCTCGTGGTTGCCCGAAACCCGCCCACAGCCCGTGGGCGGCCTGGGGCGGACCTTGCCATTTTTTTTTAATTCTTTTTAATTTTTTCTACCAGAATTTTATTATTTTCCACAAAAAAATACACTAGGCCTCGGCGCGGGCCAGGCCTCGGACTGAGCCTTGAATGGGCCTTAACCGAGCCGATGGGCCGGACCGGGTTTCAAAGTGATAGCCCAGGCTCTAGCCTAGAGTCTCGGACTAGGCTCGAGCCTGGGCCCAAACGAGCCTTTCCCGGGCCCGGTCGGGCCAGCCCACAGGCAAAAAAATTACGCTCAGGCCCTAGCCCTGGCACAAGGGTATTCGGGCTTTGAACGGGCCGATTGATCGAGTCTCGGGTCGTGCCGGTGGGCCTGGGCCTAGCCTCGAGCTTAGGTCAGGCTTAGGCAGGCCTGGCCATTTTTTTTTAATTCTTTTTAATTTTTTCTACCAAAATTTTATTATTTTTCATAAAAAAATACATTGCGTCTCGGGCGGGCTGGGCCTCAGACTGAGTCTTGAATGGGCCTTAAGCGGGCCGATGGGCCGGACCGGGCTTCAAAATGATGACCTAGGCCCTAACCTAAGGTCTCGGACATGCTCGGCCCCAGACCCAAACGAGCCTGCCCTGGGCCGTGGACGGGCTTCAGGCAGCCCACGGGCCGTGGGCCAATTCTACATTCCTATTTATGTGCATTTTAACATGTCAATGTGAATATTCACATTGTCAATGGGCCGGGCCGGGCCTACCCCGGGCAGTGGGCAAGCTTCGGGCAGCGGACAAATTTTACACTCCTATTAATGGTAATGTTAACATGTCAATGTGAATATTCACATTGTCACGGGTCGGGCCAAGCCTGCCTCGGGCTGCGGTCAAGCTTCGGGCCGCCCACGGGCTGCGGGCCAATTTTACACTCTTATTAATGTGAATGTTAACATGTCAATGTAAATATTCACATTGTCAACGGGCGGAGTCGGGCCCGTCCTAGGTTGCTGGCCAATTTTATACTCTTATCAATGTGAATGTTAACATGCCAATGTGAATATTCACATTGTCAACAGGCCGGGTCGGGCCCGCCTCGGACCGCCCACCGGCCGTGGGCGGGTTTCGGGCAGCCACGAGGCGCGGGCTAATTTTACACTCCTATCAATGTAAATGTTAACATGTCAATGTGAATATTCACATTGTCAACGGGTTAGGCCGAGCCCGCCCCGGGCGGCGGGCGAGCTTTTGGTAGCCCGTGGGCCACGGGCCAATTTTGTACTCTTATCAATGTGAATGTTAACATGTCAATGTGAATATTCACATTGTCAACGGGCCGGACCGGGCTTGCCCCGGGCCGCCTATGGGCCGCGGGCAAGTTTCGCGCCGCCACGGGACGCAGGCCAATTTTACACTCCTATTAAAGTGAATGTTAACATGTCAATGTGAATATTCACATTGTCAACGGGCCGGGCGCGCCCTGGCTCGCTGGCGGGTTTCGGACCGCCCACCGGCCAATTTTACATTCCTACCAATGTGAATTTTAAAATATGAATGTTCACATCATAAAATTGCTAACCGTTCAAAAAATATTTATAAGGGTATCAAAATTAAATATAAGGGCATAAATGTCCAAGAAAATAGTGTAAATTAAGAAAAATGACTTTATGGAATAAAACTATACATACATGAGACTAAATAGGTTAAAAAAGTCCTTCATGAACTTCTTGGGTTAAAACACTTTTAAATGGGATTTATCAATAAAAATCCTTTTTGTTAATGTAATGCCAATGAGAAAGGTTTTTGTGCATAGACATGTGGCTCTCTTACTCTAAAACATCATTGGTCATGAGGTCCATTAAAGAGCTGAGATATATAGGTAATGTTAGTGTTTGGTGCAACTTATGAAGTAAAATAGCATATATAAGTTATATAAAAATATATATATATTTTTTATTGAGAAGTTAAGTGGGAAGTACTTTTAATTTTTACTTTATGATTATCAATTTTCGATTTGAAAGATACTGCACCAAACAAGCTTTATGTATATAATGGGAATGGGATTCATCATCCTCAATATATCTTTACTAATTAATCCCTTTGGTCTTTATGTCTTTTGCACTAATTTTATTTTATTTTGTTTTGTTTTGTTGGTATATTGGAGGGAAGAGGGAGATGAATTGATAACTTCTTAATAAAGTACATAGACTCTGGTTATCAGACTAATCGAAGAGTTACTTTTTCACTAATTATGTGTGTAATCCAAGTAATAAAATGATGAGCTGGTATATACATTGATGAATTGGTTGGTGGAATTGTACATCTTTTCCTCATTCTTTGCATTGTGGCAGTCAAGACTCTGTTAATTGTAACAATGATCATGTTTCATGAAGAAGAGCACATTGAATGGGTTTGGCTTTTCTCTTGTTGAGAATTTAATTTGAGAGAACATTTGGGTTTAATGAATCCATTGTAAGCCCAATCTCCATGATTCAAACTGTTCACTTTTTAGTACTCGTTGAAAAGAATATTCATGTAAAAAATCAAGATTATTGGATTTTGATAATGTTTGAATCACATTTATTTAAAAAAAATGAACAAATGTTATTTCAAGAATAACAACCATCTATTTTTTAAAAAACAAATGTAATTCAAACATATGACTATTAAAGTCTAATTATCTGTATTTTTTACATAAATATTTTTCTCAATAAGTTTTAAAATGTGAGCAGTTTGGATTACTGAAATTAAACTTACAATAAGCCCACTAAAGTTAAATATTCTCTCAAGTCAAATTCCCAACAAAGAAGCCGAACCCAATTTACGAATGCAAACTTGGATAGGCAACAAGTAAGAATGATGGTTGGATTAATCCCACAAGTGGTGTAAATGCTTGGCCAAATTTTCTTATATAGAAACTCTAGGGACCCCTTGTAATTTGATCTAAAATTTATATGCGGATGATTTCCATATAATTTGAAATGAGTACATAACTAACAGCAGTTAGATGGTGCGGGCTCCAACAAAATGTGTTTGGCATTGTTATAATTTGACACAGAAGAAAACTGAAGATGAATTTAAATGAGTTATTGCTAAATTTAGATTTTGGTATGGAGAATAGCACAAAGATGGTAGACACCCTAAGTTTGTTTGAAGTATAAACTTCTTTTTCTTTTTTTTTTAAGCTTAGTATTAATTTGGGACAGCAATGATGGACACTTTCAAAATAAAATTTAAAAAAAGGCATATTTTGGACCTTTGAAGGAAAATTGTAGGAAAATTTGGAAAATATAAAATGGTGGAATTTAATAACAACAAGAATAAGGAGGAGTTGTTAAAGGGGAAGTTACAAGTGAGTGGTAAGACTTATTTACTAAAAGATCAGGATACAAGTTTTTTATGGGATGTAAAAATGTATTCCATATTCAACTGAACAATTTTTTTATATAAATATATTTTTAAAACTATTGCTTACACAAACATGCTAAAAAAACTAATATATATTTTTAAAACTATTGCTCACATAAATAAATGAATGATGCGCCGAGCCCGGTGCATGCAATACAAATAAATGATGGAAACATGCAAGCATGAGGTATGCTAATCGAAACATGCTCTAATCTAACCATCGAAAGCAGTTAAGTAAAAAGGAGAAAGAAGTGGGGTTAGAAGACATGCACACACACGCACGCTTATTACAACATTGCGCCCTCGCGAAGGAAGGTCCGAATAAGCTGAGCTAATCTAAGCTAAGCTAATCTAACTAATCTAATTAAACTAATTAGACTAATTATTACAACACTTTAACTAATTAACAAATTAATTAAATTACAAAACCAATGTATGCTAACTAAATATGTAAAACATTTGAATTAGGCTGCCTCAGCTCTGCTCAAAGAAGATGTATGCATGTATTCGGTTTCTCGCCCGAAAAGCTCTCATGTTTGCTCTTGAGAGGCTCTGTTTGCAGGGTGTCTCCAAGAATTTTCTGCACCATCTTACCAAATCACTGCTGGGGAGTGCACCAGTGGCCTGCTGGCCATGGGAGCTTGCTGCCAGCCACCTGCCGACCAAAGATGTGCACTACCGACCAAGGATGAAGCAGTGCCGGCCACTGATGAGGCACTGTCGGCCACTGGTGTGCTGCATCACCATTCTGCAATAGAGCTCAAACAGAGAAAAAAATGAAGGTCTCCCAAGGGTATGTCTGTACTATGCCACTCCTTATCATCTCAAAATATCAAGGGAGAGGCACCGTTGGATACAAAACCATCAATCAAGCATTTTGAATGCATGATGGCCAAAGATCCAACTTGTACACAATCAATAAATGCACAAACACAAGACTCAAGGACTACTGCCCTATCATGCATGATCAAGGGCAATGGAGACAAAGGAGATTGGCTCATTTTCATCACTTTGAGTATGAAATGGACCAATCTTCCTTGTGTTCAATATAACATCCGATTGAACACAATGCAATGCACATAACATGCTTATCTAGGTCATGTTTTACTTGTCGAATTCTTGTTTACACATTTTAACATTACCAAGCCATTCTTTAGCCGGTTAAGTCCAAGTGTGAAAGTCCTCTAACGAGAGAGAGGTCTACCAAAAGATGACTTAAGACATGAGAGAGACCATACCTTTGACTAAGAGGAACCCTCAAGAGAAGGTTAAAGCCATTGAGCACAAACTCTATCTCAAGCTTAAACACAAACTTAAGGCCAACCAACTCTCAAAGCAAATTAAAGAGTGAAGAAATGAGAGATGTTGCAGAATTTCAGTGCTGAAATGGCATGAAAAATAGTGTTACAACATGCAAGCAACACATGCACAACATGTTAGGAGACTTAAGCATTAAAACTAGTGAAGGACACAACACTAGAGGCATTCAATACAATGCTCAAAAGGGATCAACAGTCCAAAACTGTCACGCCCCAAACTCGCCCCTAAAAGTTTGGGCATGACCACCTCAGAAATGGACATAAAACCTGATGAATATAATTTATGGGGCCTAAACGGAAGCATTAAATATCATATAACAGTGTAAAAAAATATCCATTGAGCTACCACTACTATGCCAGGATCGCAAACAGAACATAACACATGAAAATAACTATGTACATACATCTATAAACATTATATATACATCAATCTTAATAGACATTTAGGGTACAAATTAATAATTTAGCAAAACTCCATAACTTGAACGGTCAACACCTAAGAGCTTAGATATTCCGGAGTTGACAACTGGGTAACGGAAGCCACAGGTTAAGGGTGACCTCCAGGTTAAGTGCCTACAGAAACAGACATAAAATAAAGTGAGCCAAGCTCAGTGAATAATAGCACATAACAATTCAATGTACAACATGAATTATAATACATATCCGTGCATTTATCAATAAAGAGAACATATGGTATCTTATTTAAAGAACTTGTCATATCTTGAACATTCGGAGTTTCGTAGCATATCTAGGCATTTCGAGAAAATTATCCAGAAAACGTATCATATCATAAACATGTTGGAAGTTCATAGCATTTTTATCATTTCAGAAAATACTTATCATATTACACATTTCGTAACCCAAAATATGGATTTCATTAAACACACTTTCATATACTAATGTAGAGTTCACATAACGAGTCTGAATTTGTATTTAATCATAATGGTCTTAGACCTTATCTTGGAACATATCCATAACTTCATAAATTGGCCCTCGGCCTCATTGATTCATAACTTCATAGCTTCACAAATTGACCTTCGGCCTCTTAGATTCACAAATTCACAAATGGCTCTTGGCCACATAAGTTCATAGTTCACAAATGGCCCATGGCCACATAAGTTCATAGTTCACAGATGGCCCATGGCCACATAAGTTCATAGTTCACAAATTGTGTCTTTCATAACTTCACAAATTATATCTTTCACAGAACGGCCGTAGGCCTCATAACGTTCACATATGTACGGACTCAAGAGGTGGCTCGTACGGATTCTAGAGGTGGCTCCCACTAACGTGTAGCACTTAGTTCGGTACAGCACTTTGTTCCATACCAGAAATCATCATAACATATTAACTTCATAATTATGCAGAAAGTACATACATTCTTCCCATTATTCATATGAATTACCATCGGTAATATAAGTTTAACAAAACGTTACTGATATTTGTTAGCAAAAGGAAACCACATTCCAGAGATACGTAGATATTATAGTTTCATAATACACATAATCACATCAATAGGTCAGAACAGTTCATATCATAGCATGAATCATGTAACAATGTTATTGATACTTAATTCCTTTCTGTTAACCAACTTCACCGTGTTAATAGTTTATATGCAATTCTTATGCAGAATCCTGAGCAATTCGTAGGATGGTACATTAATAATAAACATTAGCCATAACCAAAATACAGAGGAGGTTCAGAGTCATACCAATGTACACCAAAATCTTTCAATGTTTCCACTGATTCCCAACATAATATTCACATAACTATTTGTGAAAAATAGAACGTTAAACAAGAGAATCATTACTGGTAATTAAATGTGCAATTCCTGTACTATTACTCACAATGTTTTGGTGGAGCATTTATTCCTCCCGAAGCGTGTCCTACACACATATGAGGTCACACATTAATTCTCTAAATCATTTCCTTTAATTCATTTCTCATTTTAACATGATTTACAATGCTCATAACAACGTTTATTCGTAAATTTTTAACGTTATTTCAAAACATCTCAGAAATCCAATTAAACTTGTACACGTATAATTCAACCCATCAATTCCATGACTCTATTATCAATTTGGGCAAAATCATTATTTATCATTACAAATTAACCTAGGGTTTCCAAACAAAAATAAAGTTTTCATAAATATTCAACCTTCTCATACTATTACCTTCCCAATTTCTCAATGATTCTACATCTAGAATTCTCAATCCATCATTTAAATCCACCAATTTAACTCCCAACATCACAAACCCTAAAACCCCCAATTCTCATATTAGACACTATATGCTCAAAAATGGAGATTTGTACATTTACACCATGAAAATACCCCAAATCTATCTATCAATATAAGTATTGGAGAGGATTAGAACCCCTACCTTGAAGAACAAACAAAGGAGCAAGATTGAGAAGAATCTTCCAAAATCTCGAAATTTCAATCGGTAGAACATAATAATCTTCATGCTTCTTCACTTTTTGATGGATGATCTTGATCAAAACTAAGAGAAATGGAAGGTTTTGGAGATTAAGAACCTAGGGTTTTCGGACCTAGGGGAGGGGGATGAAGAGGGGAAAAGGAAAATGTGAGAAATGATCCAAAAAATCTCGTTTTAAGCTGCTGTCCCGTAATTCCCGCTCGAGCGGAGGAATTCCCGCTCGAGCGTACCTGTTTTCAGCACAGAGTCCAAAACTTCAAACATGCGTAACTTTCTCATCCGGACTCCGTTTTAGGTCGTTCTTGTGTCCAAATTGAAGCCCCGGAAATAAGCTTTCCAATGGTTCTAACCTCACATTCAAATTCAAAGTGTGGAAAAAGAAAGGGCAAAAGAGTGACTGCTGAACGTAAACGAATTGTTCAAATTAAAGTTCTTGGTCCAATCTTACCTTACTATCATATTACCACCTCAATCAATACACCAAAATAAAATAAGAAGGTTCCAAATACACTAATACAACGCCAAGGGCAATCTTACTTTCCACGCTCGAGTGTAACAACCCTCGTACTGATTACCGATAAACTACTGAATTAGCTACTGGTTACTGTTAAACTGAATTGATAATAACTGATAATTGAATTAACTGAAGTACTGAATGGACTGATTGAAATCGAAACTGAAATTGAATAAGTTTATCTATTGAATTGCATATTGCATCTGTTTGATTGACTGATTATCTGTCTGAATTCATATGTTTAAACTGCTAATTGAAGGCCTTATCGGCGGCCGAATTAGGAACCGTTTAGTGTTTCATGATCAGTGGAATATTTGTGATTTATGGTATATTTATCTAAAATGTGATTTAGTATGATTAAACTAGATTAAAATAAGCTAAACATATAAGTTGAATTATTTACCAACTTGCCACTTAGTGGGTCACTATCTTAGACACATTAGAGACTTGTATTACACTAGAACAACTTCATTTCATCAGCCATTCCTCTTGCTCTAGCCGACCAAAGAAGAGACTTAGAGGGAGAGTGAGAGATTTGAGCTCAACTTTGGGGTTTTAGCTTGAATCTTGTGGATTTGGAGTGCAAATTGGCAAATTGAGCTTGCAAGACTTGTAATTGAGACTTAGGTAAGAGAATCCATCTTCTTCTTGTTGTCATTAAGATTGATCTTGCATGATTCATGCCCAATTGTAGAGTTAAGGCATGTTTTAGTTCATACATGTTGAATTATGCTAGAATTCATGTATGCATGTTTGAATTGATGAGTTTTGAGTTGAATTCATGGTAAAATTGTACATGCATGTTCATAATTAGACTTTAGTCCATGTTTTCAACTTGTTTTTGGAACTTAGAGCTCATTAGAGCTTGATATGGAAGCTTTGATTTGATTTAAACTCATGCATGTCATGTTTGCATGATGTTCATGAAATTTGGGTTTGAAAATGAGTTTGATTAAACACCCTTAGGCTTTGATTTCTTAAATTAAGTTTTGCAACATGTTATTCTATGTGTTTAAAAGAGTTTTTCCAGAAAATAGCCCAAGAGGATCGAAAACATTGTTTTTGAATTTGGTTTTGAGCTTGGGACTCAAATCTGGGATTTCCAGATTTCTGTTGTCCGCTCGAGCGGACGAAGTAGCGCTCGAGCGGAGAAATCGAGCTCCCAGCATCTTGCACTGTGCATCTGTCCACTCGAGCGGAGCATTGGGCGCTCGAGCGGAGGACTAGGTGACACGCTCGAGCGGGCGTCGAGCGGAGATTTCACCTATCCAGTACTTTTTGGTCCGCTCGAGCGGGGATGTTGCGCTCGAGCGGGGACCTTTGTTTGCTGGTCCGCTCGAGCGGGGAAACCTGCGCTCGAGCGGGACTCTGTTACACTGAAAATTCTGCAAATGTTTTCTAAATGCATCTTTGCATCCTCATCCCATTCTAGGCATTCTTAGGCCTAGTTTTAGGCATCTTAATGAGGATATAGATGCAGAACACACCAAGGCATAATAGGGAGTTAATTATTATCCTTCCCCAACTGTTAAACTTAGAGTGTGTTCAATTTGTTTACTGTTTAGGGTTGGCTCTCGGGGACGCGCTCTAGCTGCTATTAGCCCTATCTCTGTGAGTAACGTTTGTGTAAAGATATGTTCAAAATGGTTATATTTTGAATACTGAACTGAACTGTTTATTGAACTGATATTGTTTATTGAATGAATGTATGTCTTGTATTCCGAACTGTACTGTGGCATCCTTAGCACTTACCGATTACTGTTACTGTTACAGAGCTCTGTCGGTTCCCTTGTGGAACCATATCGTTTACTGATTGATGGCCATCATTATTGTTGGGTCTGTTAAGGCCCGGTCCCTTGGACCTATTGTTTATAGGCTATTGGGTGTACCACATATGACTGATTGACTGAAATACCGAAAGATCGAAATACTGTTTAATGAATTGTTTTCATTACTGTAAGGACATTCATTCATAACCTCTTTACGCTTTATGTTATTCACTGGGCTTTAGCTCACTGTTTATATATATATGTAGGTTCTCAGCAGCCAGACCGGAGCTAGGAGCGTGGGTTGGTCCCCAGTTTTGTCAAGCCAGCCTATGTGCCTCACTGCGAGGTTCCGAGTTGCCATGCTATGGCTTGGGGTGTTTTTGTGTCCCCCATCGGTCTCCTTACTGTTTTGTACTACTGTATGGACCGTTTACTGTTTACTGTACTGTTATCGAGGGATTAGGTCCCCGTACTGAATGTTTGTATATGATTGTATAGACTATACTGTTTTGAACTGTATGAATGCATGAAAAATGTTTTTGGCATACAGATTTTCACAGCTCAATGGACACTAGTTACTTACTGTATTGGCTTCCGCCAGGCCCTGTACTCTGTTTAACTGTATTACTGTTCAGCAGGCCTTCGGTAATCTCGGATTACTGGCCAGTTACGGTGCTAAACCCATAGGGCCGGGTTTGGGTCGTGACATCGAGCGTCGCTTCAACCACTCGAGCGCGCACAGACCAATAAAGCAGTCCGCTCGAGCGCCAACCTCTACGCTCAAGCGGAGATTCACAACTCCCAGAATCCCAGGTCGTCTGCAAAATTGCTGGGAACCCCAAAAGTCCGCTCGAGCGTCAACTCTTCCGCTCGAGCGGAGGGAAAAGTTTCTGGGTCGTCACACCCTTCCCTCCTTAAAAAAATTTCGTCCTCGAAATTGAAGAAAACCAAACAAAAGACAGTTCAAACATAAACGGAAACACATTCTGTAATGTTCCAAAACTAGATCCACACTTGAGATAGGAAAGAGTCACAAATACCTTCGATCAACATACACGTATCAGAATTTCAACGGGCAAGAAGCAACACTAACCATTTATAATTCCAAAACCCATGACAACTTCTCAATTAACAACTAAGCGCACCATGTCTAGTGAATGCCCACAACTCAGTCTCAAAGACAATTCACATTGTACGGTCCAACACCAAAATTGTCACTTGCACTTCAATTCACAGCATCACCAACTCTTTATTTCATGGACATTAAAAAAACATAGAATAGTGAAGACCGTCATACATTTACTCCTTAAAGACACTCACATAGAGGAGTTCCTACTCAACCTCACGAGAGGTCAATCAAAAGATCAAACATACCTTAAACTTTGAAATTTCTACAACTTTTCCACTTCCTCCCTTACTTCCTTGAAGATCTATGCTCTTCTTTTCAATCCTTATTTCTTTCTATACGTAAGAAGACTTAGATACATATATAGATGATCATACATAAAAACATATAGGACAAAATCCAATCGTTTAATCATTCCGAAATTGAGATCTCGTAAACATACTTAAGATTACATAAAGAATTATGCTGGTCACAGATACATAATTAATTTCAGATAATTAAACCTTTAAGGTTTCCAATTTCTTAATCAATTATTCGAAATAAATTCCCACAGTATGCATTAAGTTCAATCATAATGAAAGTCCTTTCCACCAAGTCTCTAACTAGGTTAGTCCAGCTGTAATAGTTCATACGCAGTTTTGATTCGAGAGTACACATTCAAACTTATCTTATAATGCAATTTACTCGGTGGGACATGACCATTACGGTTACATATAGTTCCCAAAATAACTTAATTACGTGGTTAGACTTAAATCCTATTATGCATCTTTAAATCAGCTCTTAGAACCTACCAAATAAGGTTCTACCTTGGAGGTACCATATTTTCCATTTACGAGAATATATCAAAATCAGATCATTATGTAGATTTTAAATCACATTCTCTACTTCTTGATAAAATCTGAACATTGGGAAGAAGAATCCCCATTATAGACACCTGATCATGCCGTCATATGTTTAAATCTAAATAATAAATACAACTATCAAAACAAGGCCAGAAATTGAATTCAAAATCGTACTTGACTAATCATTCATAACCGTAAGGTATAACATTTTCCTTTACTAGCACTTTTCTTGTCATAGCACAAACTAATTTGGCCCCCTTTTCCACTATTCGAACAATTCTTCCTTTTCTTACTAGAAGACACAAAGTCACTCACATGGTTTCGTCTTTACAACTTGTAATTATAGTGGATCAACAAACGGTCGTACAGAAATTAGAGACCGATTATCTGGCCCGATTAGTTAACATACATAGAGTGTCCGGTTATTCCTCGTACATAGATTCTACCAGGTTCGTTCATAAGATCATAAATCAGTAACTATAAGAATCACATTCTTCTAGATTCTATAATATCGAACAACACATGAAATAGTATAGCAAGGAATAATTTGATTCCGTAACATCAAGGTTCGTAATTCTTAGTATTGTAATCACGTCGTGAGTATCGTACAATGTTATCTAAACATACAAGAGAAGATAAATGCCCAATACGTATCGCTAACCCATTAGCAAAATGGAATATTCCCATGTCCATTTGTTTTCACCGTAATCCTCGATATCATGCAAAACAATTCACATCATAACCTCCATATAGGTGATAGAGGACAATTTCGCAATATCTAACATTTACATAGTTACACATAAATATTTCACAGAAATGATTTCTCAACCTTAAATAATTTTATTTATTTAGTTTGACTTCGAAGTAGTCAATAGCTACCTCGTTTTCTTTTCTTGACGTGGGTGAGGTCTTTCATATCGTTCAATCATTCTTTACACGAAATCTTGATCGCAAATTACAGAATACACGTAAACAAACCAGATTACAGACTTCAGATCACAGATCACAGATTCCATAAACAAATCCCGATTACACATAAATTGAACTCGTTCGACACTATCAATTCATATCACATTATAACATAGCATAAATGGAACGGATAAACAGAAACATATTCATACATATTCTTAGTTATACTTGAATCAGAAATAGAAATCAGATTTATGCTTGATCATAATCCACCCGTACAAGACCGTCGGTGGCAAGAGATATCTTGTAACATACTTAAACCACGGTATTATTACCCCCCTGGGCAAGGGCCATAAGACCACGGTATTATTACCCCCGGGTAAGGGCCTTGTATTCAGGGTGTCATTAATACTTTTCATACATGGATCATCATTCCTTAACTCGTATCGTAACATATCAAAAATAAAGCATTGCTTGTCATATCATGTCATTATCGTGCGCTTAACAAAATAGAATAATTCACTTCTCATATGGGTCACTGTATACATAACTTTCTCTTGCAGCCGGTCATACGTAACATGATTCAACTATTATACAAAACACAGCTTATCAAAATACGTATCACAATAACTTTTTCAAATCATAGGTCCAAACAGTACCATGACAAGAAAGACATCACTATATCATAACTTAGTGTTTAAACAATTCATAACAACCAAAAATTGCATATGCATTACTTACCAATCATTTTCCCTTTTTATTCAACCCGAGGTGATCCTCTATCCTTATTTCTGCCATGCTCCACACAACAATCAATCATAATATATATACACAAGGAAGGTACAATAGACATGGCTCATAATCGTTAACGTAAACAAATTGCATTTAACGTTGCCATCAGTCTTTTCATATATACTAAGGATGTCATGCATGAAGCCTAAGACTTTTCTAGACATCCTACAGCTCAATGGATCCGTGTGTGAGATAGCAACTCGTGCTCTGATACCACTTGTCACGCCCCAAACTCGCCCCTAAAAGTTTGGGCATGACCACCTCAGAAATGGACATAAAACCTGATGAATATAATTTATGGGGCCTAAACAGAAGCATTAAATATCATATAACAGTGTGAAAATAATATCCATTGAGCTACCACTACTATGCCAGGATCGCAAACAGAACATAACACATGAAAATAACTATGTACATACATCTATAAACATTATATATACATCAATCTTAATAGACATTTAGGGTACAAATTAATAATTTAGCAAAACTCCATAACTTGAACGGTCAACACCTAAGAGCTTAGATATTCCGGAGTTGACAACTGGGTAACGGAAGCCACAAGTTAAGGGTGACCTCCAGGTTAAGTGCCTACAGAAACAGACATAAAATAAAGTGAGCCAAGCTCAGTGAATAATAGCACATAACAATTCAATGTACAACATGAATTATGATACATATCCGTGCATTTATCAATAAAGAGAACATATGGTATCTTATTTAAAGAACTTGTCATATCTTGAACATTCGGAGTTTCGTAGCATATCTAGGCATTTCGGGAAAATTATCCAGAAAACGTATCATATCATAAACATGTCGGAAGTTCATAGCATTTTTATCATTTCAGAAAATACTTATCATATTACACATTTCGTAACCCAAAATATGGATTTCATTAAACACACTTTCATATACTAATGTAGAGTTCACATAACGAGTCTGAATTTGTATTTAATCATAATGGTCTTAGACCTTATCTTGGAACATATCCATAACTTCATAAATTGGCCCTCGGCCTCATTGATTCATAACTTCATAGCTTCACAAATTGGCCTTCGGCCTCTTAGATTCACAAATTCACAAATGGCTCTTGGCCACATAAGTTCATAGTTCACAAATGGCCCATGGCCACATAAGTTCATAGTTCACAGATGGCCCATGGCCACATAAGTTCATAGTTCACAAATTGTGTCTTTCATAACTTCACAAATTATATCTTTCACAGAACGGCCGTAGGCCTCATAACGTTCACATATGTACGGACTCAAGAGGTGGCTCGTACGGATTCTAGAGGTGGCTCCCACTAACGTGTAGCACTTAGTTCGGTACAGCACTTTGTTCCATACCAGAAATCATCATAACATATTAACTTCATAATTATGCAGAAAGTACATACATTCTTCCCATTATTCATATGAATTACCATCGGTAATATAAGTTTAACAGAACGTTACTGATATTTGTTAGCAAAAGGAAACCACATTCCAGAGATACGTAGATATTATAGTTTCATAATACACATAATCACATCAATAGGTCAGAACAGTTCATATCATAGCATGAATCATGTAACAATGTTATTGATACTTAATTCCTTTCTGTTAACCAACTTCACCGTGTTAATAGTTTATATGCAATTCTTATGCAGAATCCTGAGCAATTCGTAGGATGGTACATTAATAATAAACATTAGCCATAACCAAAATACAGAGGAGGTTCAGAGTCATACCAATGTACACCAAAATCTTTCAATGTTTCCACTGATTCCCAACATAATATTCACATAACTATTTGTGAAAAATAGAACGTTAAACAAGAGAATCATTACTGGTAATTAAATGTGCAATTCCTGTACTATTACTCACAATGTTTTGGTGGAGCATTTATTCCTCCCGAAGCGTGTCCTACACACATATGAGGTCACACATTAATTCTCTAAATCATTTCCCTTAATTCATTTCTCATTTTAACATGATTTACAATGCTCATAACAACGTTTATTCGTAAATTTTTAACGTTATTTCAAAACATCTCAGAAATCCAATTAAACTTGTACACGTATAATTCAACCCATCAATTCCATGATTCTATTATCAATTTGGGCAAAATCATTATTTATCATTACAAATTAACCTAGGGTTTCCAAACAAAAATAAAGTTTTCATAAATATTCAACCTTCTCATACTATTACCTTCCCAATTTCTCAATGATTCTACATCTAGAATTCTCAATCCATCATTTAAATCCACTAATTTAACTCCCAACATCACAAACCCTAAAACCCCCAATTCTCATATTAGACACTATATGCTCAAAAATGGAGATTTGTACATTTACACCATGAAAATACCCCAAATCTATCTATCAATATAAATATTGGAGAGGATTAGAACCCCTACCTTGAAGAACAAACAAAGGAGCAAGATTGAGAAGAATCTTCCAAAATCTCGAAATTTCAATCGGTAGAACATAATAATCTTCATGCTTCTTCACTTTTTGATGGATGATCTTGATCAAAACTAAGAGAAATGGAAGGTTTTGGAGATTAAGAACCTAGGGTTTTCGGACCTAGGGGAGGGGGATGAAGAGGGGAAAAGGAAAATGTGAGAAATGATCCAAAAAATCTCGTTTTAAGCTGCTGTCCCGTAATTCCCGCTCGAGCGGAGGAATTCCCGCTCGAGCGTACCTGTTTTCAGCACAGAGTCCAAAACTTCAAACATGCGTAACTTTCTCATCCGGACTCCGTTTTAGGTCGTTCTTGTGTCCAAATTGAAGCCCCGGAAATAAGCTTTCCAATGGTTCTAACCTCACATTCAAATTCAAAGTGTGGAAAAAGAAAGGGCAAAAGAGTGACTGCTGAACGTAAACGAATTGTTCAAATTAAAGTTCTTGGTCCAATCTTACCTTACTATCATATTACCACCTCAATCAATACACCAAAATAAAATAAGAAGGTTCCAAATACACTAATACAACGCCAAGGGCAATCTTACTTTCCATGCTCGAGCGTCGCTTCAACCGCTCGAGCGCGCACAGACCAATAAAGCAGTCCGCTCGAGCGCCAACGTCTACGCTCGAGCGGAGATTCACAACTCCCAGAATCCCAAGTCGTCTGTAAAATTGCTAGGAACCCCAAAAGTCCGCTCGAGCGTCAACTCTTCCGCTCGAGCGGAGGGAAAAGTTTCTGGGTCGTCACAAAAACAGTCCTAAAACACCCTAAATAGATTTCTAAAACATGCTTGAAATAAGGTAAGAATAGCTATATTAAGAGGCCAAAACAATAGCACATGCTAAGCAATTTAGCACAATTGCATTACAAGCATATAAAGCAAAGCTCATGTGATCAAACCAGCTCAAAATAGAGCTTAATCATGCCAAATCAGTGACCTAAACATGCTGAAACTTAGGCACAAAAGGCAAGAAAAACATGCTCGCATGTTGGCTCACAAATAAGACATAAAGCACAACTCTCAAAAGCAATGAAAGAGTGGGATATGTGAGAGTGTGACAAGGCTACATGCACTGAAAACCTGTGTGAAATGATGCTATGACATGCAAACAACTCAAGCAAAGCATGTTAAGGGCCCTAAAACTTAAAGCTAGTAAAGGCCTTTGCACTACAATCATGCATAACAAGTCTCATATGACTAAGACCACTCAAAATAGAGTTAAGACATGCTAAATTAGTGGCAAAAACATGCTAGAATCAAACTAACACAAGCTAGAATGATAGGCTAACTCATTAGGCATGCTAGGCTAGTGAGCAAAATTACATTACAAGTGTAAGAAGCAAACAAGAGATACTCCAACTAGCCCAAAACAGAGTTATAACATGTTAAAATAAAGCCAAAAACATGCTGAGATCAAGCCATGAGATGGTAGAAAAACATGCTCAACTAATAGGCCATCTACACATGCAAACAAGATATGAGGAGGGGGGACTACCCCCTCCTATTTTGGTCCTTAAAACCAACTTTCTACCATTGAAATTCCTCTGGAATTCAATGGTTAAAAGGCCAAGAAAATGGGGTTTCAAAAGCTTTGAAAGAAGGCTCAAAAAGCTTATCAAGCCAAGGGGCAAATGGGGGAACCATCCCCCTAACCAAAATGGGCTTAGACTACCATTTTTAGGACTGAAAAAATAGAGTTTTTTACAGTTGAAAATCACCCCAAAAACAACACAAAAGGATGGCAAAAACAAATATGAAAACAAGCTTAAAGGGTGATAGTTATACCTCTTGAAGGGAAGACAACACTTAAGCAACAATTTGAGCTTAAACCACCTTCTAGAGCTCAAAAGAAACTCCAAGAGGGCTTCAAGCAACCTCAGCCCAAATATGAACCACTCTTGTTAAGGGCTGATAGGTTAAAGATTGGGGTATGCAAGCCTTTAAGAACAAAAACTCTAGAGATAGAGAAATCTAAAGAGAGAGGTTTTAGAGAGAGAGGCTCTCAAACTTTTGCTAAATTGTTCTAACCTTCAAAACAATAGAGAAGCCTCTCTATATATAGAAGAATGCATGCCTTGGTCGAAAATATCCCAAAAGGGACAGCTGGAAGTAAAATATCTGCAGAAAATTGCCTTTCTGCATCAATGGCGGGCATGGGTCACCCTTGGACGGCAGGGGGGCGGCATAGGCCATTCATGGCCGGCACATGGCCAAAAAATCCCATTTATGGCCAGCATTCTCCACCTCTGGTTGGCCAGAAAAATCTACTTTTTGGGCCCGACTTCAACCAGACATAACTCCTTCATCTGGACTCCTTTGCAGGTCATTCTTGTTCCTAAATTGAAGCCCTTGAAGTCTTCTTTCCAATGGTGGAAGCCTCACATCAAAATTCCAAGTGTGAAAAAAGTTATGCTCATTTGAGTGAAGACTGCTCAGTTTCGGTCCAACCGGATTCATGTCGAACTTCTCCTTAACTAGTTTTCTTCTCTCCTCTTCCATTTTCTTCAACCCCATACCCCTAAATAAGGTGTTTTGAAAGATTTTTCAAAGAGTTCACCTCTCTTTCATTTATTTCCACTTTGTCCGTGCTCGATTTATCGAAAAGCGCAACATTTAACAAAATGCGAGCGTCGAAACATTGTAGGAACTCTTTCAAAAACTATTTTGAAAGAGAGGATTTTAAGGTCTAAAATCTTTTGGTCAAAATTGTTTTGGTCCAAAAAGGGGTATGAAGTTGGGATTTGAAGTTCTCCTTGCCAAGGAAATCGAACCTTTGCACTGCACAACTTTCGTCATCACGTAAACAATCAGTAGCGCCCAAGTCTTAAGGGCTGTCAAAAATAGGATGTCTACACCTAGGCTTATCATTATTTTATTTTATTCTATTTGTAAGTTTTAGATCGAAAGAGCTGACATATGAAATTATGTTGACTTATGTACGTCTTGTTAACTAAAGATTATATGTAGAATGATCGTAATATGTATGAAGTAATACCTCGTTCATTTTTATGATGTTATTTTTCAACAATCTTAACATTCTCATTTTTTAATATTTGATATTATGAAAAGAAAAAAAAAAAAAAACGATAGACACAAGAAAACAATAAAATGCAAGAGCTTAATCACCACCAATTTTGTACTTTAAGGTTTTAATATTGAGGATAGTATTGCATGGAAGCCCATCTCTAATGATTCACTATAGTTTATCAAATTTAAATTTGATGAAAAAACTCACTTTTTATTGTTTCAATTCAATACCAATTTTTTTTTTTTTTTTATATCAAATTCAGGATTTCTCAAATCTTTCATCAAATTGAGAATAGATTTGTCTTTTATCAAATCACTGTCTATAGCCGTTGAATTTTCACCACCTGTCCCCTCGGATGACCACCTCAAGGAGAAAATTTGTGAAAAAATTATATTGGCCGGTCAATTGGCCAAATATCTGCCCGATCGACCAGTGTTCTAATGAAATTTTAAAAATCTTTGTTAGAACACTTATGCCTCGTTTGGGAACAGGCTATTTTAATAACTTTTTGGCTTTTTAGCTAAAATATTAGGTAAAAAAAACTAGCATGTTGGGGGTGACTTTTTGACTTTTTACGAAAAGATGTGCAAAAAGTAGAAAGAAAATGAAATCTTTGACTTTTTAGTATAGATTATAGACTTTTTGACTTTTTTAGTAACTTTTTGACTTTTTAGCTAAAAAGTTAACTTGCCAAACGAGGCCTTAATATCAAATGAAGGTTTTATTCAAATTTAATATATTAAAAAAAAAAGAACACTAGTTGATCTTTCAAAAAATAATAATAAAAATAAATTATAGCAAGATCTTTCTAAAAACTATACTCCAATTAAATTATAGTAAGATTTTTCAAACTCTACTCCTACCGTATATCAAAGTACATGCTAGGGTTGTATACGGTTTGGATTGGTTCAGTTATGAAAAAATCCAAGAATTGAACTGATCCTAAAGGTTCTGTGATTTTGAGAACCAGACTAGACCATTACACTTATAAAACCAGGCCAGAACCAAACCAAAATTACGGTTCAGTTTCGGTTTGGTTCACGGTTCCAAAAATTTCTATTTATAAGAATAAATTATTAATATTAACAAAATAATTACTCAAACTAATTACATTTAACTCATGATAAAAAACTAATAATATTAAGGCATTACTCAACATTACATATCTATATCATCCTAATATCATTAAAATTACAAAAAATCAATTAATAAAAATAAAACTTGATATTATATATATATCTTTTAAAATTTGGTTCGGTTCGGTTCGGTTCGAACCGTGATTTTTTCATAAAATCCATTAACCGAACCATTTTTACGGTTTTCATATTTCTTAAACCGAAACTGAACCAGTTCTTAATAGAACCGAACCAAACCGTACGATTTGGTTTAGTTCAATCCGGATTACCGGTTTGAACGGATTTTTGAACAGCCCTATACTAAAGGGTTATATGGGATGTTCTAAATAAGTATATTTTTTGACTTTTTATGAAATATGAGTTAGGTTTGAAGTGATGTGGTAAAGAGGTAATGTGACTTAAATAGGATAGTGACTTTTTGATTTTTTAACTTTTTTAAGGAATGTCAAACCTAGCCTAAATAGTAAATTATAACATTTTTAAAATCCGATGAGGCCTTTTGTTTATTTGTCTTTTATATTAAACCTACCAATGACATTTCTATTTTGCATTGTCTAATAAAAATAAAAGAAATGACATTTTGACTATTGGGGTAAGATTGTAAAATTATGGCATTTTGGATATTGTAACATACCAAAATATGAGTTTGGTACTATCAAATTGACAAAATCACTAGAGATGCCTAAGGTTAAATATAACAGCTTTGCTACGTAGCTCGGATCCTCATTGGCTCAAGTGGCCCGAATTTCTTTTTTCACTCAACTTTCTGCTACTGTGCTCAATACACCCACACATTTCATTTTCTTTCACTCACTCACTCACTCACTCACTCACTCACTCACTCTCTCTCTCTCTCTCTTTCTCTCTCTCTCTCTCTCTCACACACACACATCACTGTATTTAATCTTCTTCATCTTCTCTCCCTCTCATCCTATTAACAGTTACAGAAAGAGAAAAAAGAATTGTCTCTGTGTGCCGTCGTCGTTGCTGTCTGATCGGAGTGAAAGAGGAGGAGCTTTGTGTGCCGCTGCTTGATCGAAGTCTTAACAGAGAACACCCACATTCAACAACAGACTCAAAATCAAATATATAAATACACATACATACATGCATACAGACTCAAATAAAATCAAATACATGTAAAATAAGTTGAAAATTCTCCAAAATTAAGCATCAAAAATCCCAAACCAAACCCTACCCACAAATCTCATTTCCCATTTCATTCCAAAAATCTCATCATTGTACAAAATCATCAAACACACACATACACACACACATAGAGTAACAAGCCATTGAAGTCCATATCCGAAGAGACCCATTGAAGTCCAGATCTGTGGGTATACACAGATCTGTCATAAATCTGTTCCCTCTTTTCTTATTCTTTTCTCCTTTTTCTCTCTCTCCTTCTTTTCTTCTTCTTCTTCTTCTGTCTGTTTCAGAGAGAAAACAGAGGAGGAAGAGAAAAAAAAATGGGGGAAAAAAAAAGATTGCCCAAAACGACGTTGTTTTGGACAATCGAGTCATTTGGGCCAAAGGCATTTCGAGCTACGAAACATTTCTCTAAATATAAATGGTTAAGGTGGCTGTTGTAATTCTGATTGCAGATTAAGGTGTTCTAGTGGTAGAGAAGATGGGTCAAGATGACAGTAAGGCCACGTTTATTTGACAAATGAGGCTGAAGGGGATTGTTAGTAAGGGAATGATTAGTGAAGAGATTATTAATGTGGGGATTATTAGTGAGAGAATCAAGTAAACGTGTGTTTATTTTGATAATAGTGTGGGAGATGGTTAATAATGAGATTGTTAAATTATTTTTAAATAAAATAAATTAAAAAATTATTTCTATATTAAAAAAATTAAAATAAATATTAAAACAAAAGGTGCACTTGGAATTGTTAAAAAATAAAGAAAAAAATAAAAATTGGCTAGCCAGCTATTTTTTTGGCCAGCCGGCTATGTTTGTAAAAATAAAATAAAATAAAAATTGCACTATACCGGATGTTCGGGCAGATATCTAGGCAGATGACTGAACAGACTAAAACCACTCACTATTTTTTTAGTCTCATTCGTTTCTCAACCAAGCTAATCTCTCTATTGAGGGGATTACAAAGCCGTCCAAATTATAAAATCGACCCTCCCAATCAACACCAAATATGCTGTGTGGGTTGGACTCATAACAATCCTACTCCAATCCGACTATTGAAGCGGCCAAACAAACATGGCCTAAAAGGTAAGAAAGGAGCTTGGAAGGAAGTTGCACTAGTGGTCGGTTGAGGTTGGTCAATGATGGAATGAGTTGCATCAAGAAAAGAGAGGGAAGAAAAGGGAGAGAAGAAAGAGCAAGTCACATTTTGTCAAAACCAAGCTAGATTTCATGACTTGATTTATTTTTTTCCATTCAATATATATATTGAAAATTTTCCTATTTAATTGATATTTTACTTTTTCTATTTTTTTATTTTACTGATATTTTAAAAAAAAAGAAATTAATAAATAAAATACTTTAATGGGCTGATGAATCTCTGGTCAAGTTGTGAAATCAAAGCCACATTGATCATGGTTAGGTCATTTGGGTCAGATTTGTTATTGTGAGCTTTTTTGCTTTGATATGATGGTTTGCTGACCTAGTTTTTTTTTTTTTTTTTTTTTTTTTTTTTTTTTTTTTTTGATAACCGAGTGTCCGGGCCAACTGGTTTGCTGACCTAGTTGTGATGCACAAGAATATAAACCACCTAAAAATATAATACATATTTAGCAATGCTTTATCATATATCACATATCATATTATCATATTAAAATTGCTCTACGTCAACGTCAGTGAATTGTGTATTATATATATAATATATATAATTTTTTTTATCATAAATGTACACACGTGTATGGATTTACATACACATCACATATCATACCAGAATACCATGGACAGGGTAGCATATCTATATAACGAATTAGAACTTAGAATATGTTGCATTATATGCTTGTATATACACCAACATTTGTTATAGTCTCACATGCATTTGTTTGTATTCTCACAATTGTTAAGTGGTTTTTGATAGTATCCACACAACTCCTTTGAATACTATTTTAAAAAAAATATATTCAGTATGTTTCAGTTTTTTTAATTTAATTTTCTAAAAATTAAATTTTTTATTTTTCATTTTTTTTTTGTTTTTAGTGAATATTTTTAAAATTTTAAATAATTTTCTTACTTTTTTAGATATATCTTACTTAGATATATTTAAATAGTAAAAGATTTGTGAAAAAATATTTTAAAAAATTATTAAATACACAAAGATACGAAAAATGTACTGAATTTTCGTATTTAGTGAATTTTTTAAAGATTTTTTTCATAAATATTGTACTTTTTAAGTGTATTATCGTAGGTGTGTCTAAAAATTTTAAAAATTATTTAAAATATTAAAAAAATTAATAAAAACAAAAAAAAAAACGAAAAATCAAAAAATAGAACTTTCGGAGAAGTGAATTTTGAAAACAAAAATCAAACAGAATTATTACAATTTTATCTTATCTTCAAATTTTTATTTTGTCCTTATTTCTAATCTTTTGAACTCTAATTCCTAACCCTAATCCCATCCTAACCAGCCCTACCTCCACAAACTTTGACCACCGTCCTACACCCATCCTTAGGTCCAGTTGCTCCCATACCCATAGTCAATAGTTCGCCAAATCTAACGAAAGTGAACACTCACCCCACGAATAATGTTAAGTGTACCAATTAATATATATATTAGTATATTAATAAATAATGTGATATTATTTATATGGTTTTAAGTATTTATAACTTGTATAATAAATATAATTAATAATAATATTATAATATTAGTTAATATATTAATGTGTACATTAATTGATACATGTAACACCATCGATCTACTAAACTATCACTCGATATATTCAATTAGTATATATATGAGGAGTCAAATCTTACCTAACATCTATTCTCACAATTTTATATTTGATTTTTAAAGATAGAGATTATATCAAAAACTAATATTGATGTTACTCTAAACTTTACTAGTAAAGAGAAACATTAAAATTGAGTACCATTACGAGACAAAGAAGCAGTAACATCAAAATGCCCACCATTAGGAAACTTGTCTTTCATTAACAAATTATTTGCCATTATCTTCAACAACAAAATTACACATTTAAGAAGTAAAAATGTATGACCAATGGAATCCAACATTATTTATTAGATTTGAACAAATGGTGTGATGCATCAACAGTTGTAAATTTAACATAGCAATATTGATAATTTTTAATCAATTGAGAATTTAATTGGTCAAATTTTTTTGTACTTTATTAATTGGTCAATTTCTCAAAAAAAAAAAAAAAAATCTTAGGATACATGTACCCAAAATAATATATAATTATTTTGTTTTTGTCACTACATTTTGTTAATGTAATGCCAATGAGAAAGGTTTTTGTGCATAGATGTGTGGCTCTCTTACTCTAAAACATCATTGGCCATGAGGTCCATTAAGGAGCCGAGATATATGGGTAATGTTTGGTGCAAATTATAGGGTTAATTTACTGTTTTTTTTTTTAAGGATTTTTTATTAAAGTGTTTGGTGCAACTTAGGCTAAGTTTGGGATACCCCAAATAATCCAAAAAGCCAAAAAGTTACTCAAAAAGTTAAAAAGTTAACACTATTCACCAAAAGTTAACAATTACGGCTGCACAACTCCCAATTCAAATTTTACTCTACAAACCAATTTTTACAATTTTTTATTACACATTTTTCCATAAAAAGTCAAAAAGTTAACCCAAACATCCATATTTTCAACCTCAATTTTTTAGTCCAAAAAGACAAAAAGTGCACTTATTTAGTCTTCCCAAACAAGCCTTTATTAGGTAAAATAGCCTATATAAGTTAAAAAAAGACATTTTATTGAGAAGTTAAAGTAAGAAGTACTTTTAATTTTTACTTTCTGATTATCAACTTTCGATTTAAAAGAAAATACACCAAATAACCTTTATGTATATAATGGGAGTGGGATTCATCATCCTCAATATATCTTCACTAATTAATACCTTTGGTCTTTATGTCTTTTTCACTAATTTTATTTTATTTTGTTTTGTTTTGTTTTTGTTGGTGTATTGGAGGGAAGAGGGAGATGAATTGATAACTTCTTAATTATGTGTGTAATCGAAAAGTTACTTTTTCACTAATTACGTGTGTAATCCAAGTAATAAAATGATGAGCTGGTATATACATTGATGAATTGGTTGGTGGAATTGTACATCTTTTCCTCATGCTTTGCATTGTGGCAATCAAGACTCTATTAATTGTAGCAATGGTCATGTTTCATGAAGAAGAGTACGTTGAATGGGTTTGGCTTTTCTCTTGTTGGGAATTTAATTTGAGAGAACATTTGGGTTTAATGAATCTATTGTTAGCCTAATTTTGATAATTTAAATTGTTCACTTTTTAGTATTCATTGAAAAGAATATTTATGTAAAAAATCAATATAAATCAATATGATTGGATTTTGATAATGTTTGAATCACATTTATTTTAAAAAATGGACAACAAATGTTATTTCAAGAATAACAACAGTCTATTTTTTTAAAATAAATGTGATTTAAACATATAACTATCGAAGTCTAATCATCTTCATTTTTTACGTAAATATTTTTCTCGATAAATTTTAAAATATGAACAGTTTGAATTACTAAAATTGAGCTTATAATGGACCCACTAAACTTAAATATTCACTTAAGTCAAATTCCCAATGTGGGAGAAGCCAAACCCAATTTACCAATGCAAACCAGGATGGGCAACAAGCCCATTCTAAGAATGATGGTTGGATTACTCCCACAAGTGGTGTAAATGCTAGGCCAAATTTTCTTATATAGAAAGTGTAGGGACCCTTGTAATTTGATCTAAAATTTATATGCGGATGATTTCCATATAATTTGAAATGAGTACATAACTAGCTTATGTTTGGGAAGTAGGTTTTGGGATTTTTTTGGCTAAAATATTTACAAAAAATAAAATAGATTTTTTAGCTTAATAAGACAAAATATCACATCAAATTCATAATCATTACATTCTTTCTCTCACAAAAAAATCAAAAAAGCTAAAAAAGCCAAAAATCCTTCCCAAACCAAACTTTTTACAGTTCCGATTCATAGCTCGAAATGGTGAGGCTCGAAAGTGGCTCGTTTTGGTGTCATTTTTCTTTTCTTTTTTTTTTTTTTTCTTTTTTCTTGCGTTTTTGTTGCAAAAGGAAGAAGAAAAAGAAAGGAGAAGAAGAAGAAGGGTGGGTCTGCAGATCTTGTTCATCATCTTCATCAACATCAACAAATTGCAACAACATTTGTAGCTCACATCGGGGAAATCAAACCACCCACACAAATCAAACCCAAACCCCCCCCCCCACACACACACACACACAGAGCAGCAAACCAGCACAAGCCTCGTCGGCGGCAGCACCAATCTTGGGTCGTCGTTCGTCGTTCGTCGTTCATTGTCCGCCGTCGTCCTCCGTCGTCGGCAGAACCAGCACGAGCCTTCTCTTCCTCTTCTCTCTTCCCTCTTCCTCTTTTCTCATTTTCTCTCTCTTTTCTCTCTGTCTCTGTATTCGAATGCAAGAAAAAGAAAAGAAAAAAAAAATCGAGCCAAAATCGGGCCACATTTTTCGAGCTACCAGCCATTTTTCAACTTTTTAGCCCTAGGTTAAAATAGCCAAAAAAGTCAAAAAGTCAAAAAGTCAACCCACTTTCCAAACGAAATTTAACTGCAGTTAGATGGTGTGGGCTCCAACAAAATGTGTTTGGCATTGTTATAATTTGACACAGATGAAAACTGAAGATGAATTTAAATGAGTTATTGCTAAATTTTGTTTTTGGTATGGAGAATAGCACAAACCTGGTAGACACCCTAAGTTTGTTTGAAGTATAAACTTCTTCTTCTTTTTTTTAAGCTTAGTATTAATTTGGGACAGCAATGATGGACACTTCCAAAATAAAGTAAAAACAAAGGCATATTTTGGACATTTGAAGGAAAATTGTAGGAAAATTTGGAAAATATAAAAAAGTGGAATTTAATAATAACAAGAATAAGGAGGAGCAGTTGAAGGGGAATTTACAAGTGAGTGGTAAGACTTATTTACTAAAAGATGAGGATACAAGTTTTTTATGGGATGTAAAAATGTATTCCATATTCAACTGAACAATTTTTTTATATAAATATATTTTTAAAACTATTGCTTACACAAACATGCTAAAAAAACTAATATATATTTTTAAAACTATTGCTTACACAAACATGCTAAAAAAAACACAAATGTGAGACATTTAGTTATTTACTTGGTAAAAAATTTTGTATCTCTAACATTATCCAAGTTCAAACTCACTGCATATTATCAAGAAAAAAAAAAGTACAAAAACAAAGAAGAAATAAAGAAATTAACTGTATAAAGTTGGGTCATATTATAGTATATATGGTGCATATCAAATTTAAGTTAGTGTTTGGTTACGAGTCATTGTGGATACGTCTGTTACAATTTATTATGGTGACTTTAATTACGGCCAAAATGGTCTTTGATTATATTCCAAAATAGTATTAGGTACCGTGATTGATAATTCAAGCTTATATTTTTATACCAAATTATTAAAAATGACAATATATATGATATATATTTTTATTTTTAATATGTATATTCAATAGAATTTCTCTAGGTTATGCTTTGTTGCGCTGGCCATGATGTGTCCCAGCTGCAAATTTGAAATATAAGCAAGTAATATTGGAACAAAAATTTCTCAAAGTGGAGATTGAGAGTTTGTCAATCGTAAGATAAAGTTGTCTTCTTTTTTTTCTTTTTCTTTATTTTGCAACACAAGCACAAAATTGCATGTGGAGGTACATTTGTCTAAATGATCAGTATAGTAAATTCCAAAAGTTAATACATCTCTCAATTTGGTTAGTAAAAAGAAATGAAAAACAGTAGTTAGATTCCTTAATGCTATATTTGGTTGAAAGATTTTGAAAAAAATTTAGAAATGTAAATAAAAAAAAGTGTGAAATTAAATGAAATTTAAATATATTTTATTCATATTTTACTTACTTTTCTCTTTTCTTTTTTAAAATTTTTATCAAATCCCTCAATCAAATACAATATGCGAGACACATAAATTGATAATGTCACGTATCAAAATGTTAGCAAAAATGTATAATAGCATCCTTTTATTTCAAAGAGAATTTCTAAAATAACTACACAAATATGAACACTCTTGAACTCTTTGCCCTAGGCTTATCATTATTTTATTTTATTCTATTTATAAGTTTTAGATCGAAAGAGCAGACATATGAAATTATATTGACTTATGTTCGTCTTGTTAACTAAAGATTATATGTACAATGATCGTAATTGTTGGCTTTTTGGCTTTCGAAGGTTATTTTTGTAATTGCGAGCGTGCCAACAAGGATCAATCAGTCCTCACAGAAAATTAATTGCCAACTAATTATCAGACGATTGTGTTTTAGTTCTTTCAGCCTCAATGAAGAGGATTTTTACTGGTGGCTTGATTTAGGAATTAAACAAATAACAATTAAATGAAGAACAGTTGAAGCATTTCATTAAGATGAAAAACTTACAATGATCCAAATGCACCCTCGTAGAGGTTTACAGCGACAATCTACTTAAAACTACTCCTATGAATGAAGTGCAGTGCAGGAATTTAAAGTACAGGAAATGTAAGACTGGAAATGTAAAACTGGAAAGGAAATAAAGTAGAATAGGACTGGTTTTTTGGATCTAAGTCTGGGGGCTTTTTCTGGGGCCTTCTCTGCTATTTATACTGCTCAAGGATGACCATCGAACTGCATTTCTAACCGTCGAACTGCTCCTACATGATTGCTGATCATGTTGCCTCAAGATTAGCTCCATTACGCCATTACTTGCATTTAGGCTTCCCTCCTAAATTTGAATTTGAAATGTGAGTGACCGTTGAAGCCACATCACCTTGTATCTCTTTGTTGATCCACTGTTACTCAGATCTCGTAATAACCAATACAAACTGCCACGTGTACGATCAGGATCGAAGACTTGAATAATCTTCCTATATTATCCTTATTTTGCCACGCGTCGAATTGTGATTGGCTTGTACAAAATATGTAGCCAACATTACCCCCCGCACTAATATACCAAAATCTTGGTGATATTAGTGAATCAAGGTCTTTTTCCCACGTCTTAGAATGTGCATGAGTTTTGCATTCTCCCAGAAATACAACTGTCATTCATCATCTGCATTAAACTCTCCTTCAATCTTTTGAACACCCCCACCACCTTAGTATTCAAACAGACTGATACATTTTTTATGGCCGAATCAATTTTCCCCTCCACTGATCGAGCACACGAAGAGTCGTATGATGATGTTGTTCTCCCTCGAAAGAACCTCCATGCATTAATTAGCCACCTTTACCCACATTTCTATATTCAGGTCATGGATGCCTTTGCAAATTATCAACCCTTAGACTTTGAACATATTGCCCTTAATCCTTCGATTCAGAAACTTACAAATATCGACATGGAAAGTTCTTCTTCTAACTTACCCTTGGACTATGAACAAACTGCTCTCAATCCTTTGATTCAAAAAGTCGCAAATATGGACATGGGAAGTTCTTCTTCACAACCCTCTGCATGGGATAAGGCTGCAACTTCTTTCTCTTCTGGGCTTCTGACTGGACAAGCTGGTCAAAACCTGAGGCCTGTGATTTGAGGGACCGAATCAACCATCACTTTGTCGAGTTTACTGACCCTTTAGAGTTCCCTTCTTATGTGCGAAGCTCGGCGGTCTATCCCTACGTGTCCATTGACCATCGACGCAATTTAGAGGAGAATCTGCTTGTGGCATGGTATACATCCTCTATGCCTACAAAGATAGTGCACGCCACCCGACGCCTAGAAGAGGCACAAGGGTACAATCTATCATTCTTAGCTCAGAAGGCGAAGATTTGTTCTTCTGACTGGCTCGATTATATTAATGCCTTTGTTCCTTTTGCCCTTACTCCATCTCCTGAAATAGAAGCATCCATACCTTCTCCTCTGCCAAATCCTTGCTGGACAGAGAGACTGAGGCTTGCCTTCTTCACGGATAAGGTCTTTCCACCTTATAAGCCTTCACCTTTCCCTAATCCAGCTGAGCGGAAGCAAGCTCAACTTCTGTTCGCGGCTTTCTCTCACTTGCCCTTCAATATTCTTGAGGACGAAGTCCCTCTCAAGAACCTTCGATGGGCTTGTGATATTCTGACTCGGGGTCATGTCCTCAATCCCCTCGCCCAAGTAGAGCTTCACATGTTTTTGGACCAACTTCTATTGCTTCTCCACTGGCATCGGACCTCTATGGCCACCATACAATCTTTAGACCAACTCTCGTCCCTTCAAGTTCATGCCCAGTACGAAGCAGAGAACTTCATTGAAGAATTCGATGATTTTAAGAATAAAGATTCTGCGTACTGGGATAACTTGGATATAGACGAATTGGAACAAGGATTGAGAAAAACAGCATTCGAAGTAAAGGTTGAAGAGCTCTTTTACGAAGTGAGAGCACATCAATTCATGCAGCCAATATTAGAAGAAATAGAGGATAAAATAAAGAAATAACAGAAATTCATTGATCATAGTTGGACTAAATTTCATGATCTTGTTATTTATTCCATTCCTTATTTTTATGAGCTTGAGTTTGTACCCAACTAGGGTCATTCGATGTAATTGCTTTTGCTTTAATACCACTAAGACATTTTCTTTGTTTGGTATGGTTTGATCTTGTCCCCATTTGTCTTTAAAGCAAACTCAGGGCTTCGAACTGAACGATCTTATCCTTCGAATTTGGACTCAATCGTTTTAAATGAAACACTAAAAAGAACCAATATGAACTTTTCCAATTTATAGAATATAGTTGACAGTTCTGGCTGATTTTTTTTTTTTTTTAATATTTAGAATCAGTGTTTCGAATTTAACCATCCTACCCCTTAAAGCTTATTTCAATCATAACCAACATATGGTCATGGTTAGTATGATCAATCAGTCTTAAATTGACCATTTCTGCTTCGAACAACAGTTCATGCTATTTTAGTTCAGAAGACAAACTCTTTCTGTACATATACAAACCAACTATTGGTTTTTTATGTTTCGAACACCAATTCCCATCCTTAAGGGGTCTCAAGCTTCATTTCGAAGGACATTACTTTCATTAAGAAACCTAAAACAGGTCTTTAATCCCTTTGAAGTAAACAAATACTTGAGTATTCTTACATCTTTAAGTATGGAATGTGCTTCGAAGCCGTTGCTATTTGACTTTTGGTGCAAAAATCTGGTTTTTTTATGTTTCGAACACCAATTCTCATCCTTAAGGGGTCTCAAGTTTCACTTCGAAGGACATTACTTTCATTAAGAAACCTAAAACAAGTCTTTAATCCCTTTGAAGTAAACAAATACTTGCGTATTCTTACATCTTTGAGTATGGAATTTGCTTCGAAGCCCGCTTCTCTGCTTTGAAGCCGTTGTTATTTGACTTTTGGCGCCAAAATCTGACTTCGAAGCCAAATATTTTACTTCAAAGCTGGTATCAACATCTGAGATGTGTTTTTCCCTCCAAAAGTATCAATGTTGAAGGAAACTCTTCGTATTCGTACTTTTAATACTTAACGAATTACGCGATATATCTTTCAGATACAAAGGTTTTTAAAACCCTTTTATTTCGTGCTTTGAAATCACTTGCTCGCTCAACACACAAACCTTTTGTCTCTACCGATCTTCCACTTCTTTCTACTCCCTTTCCCAGCTTCGTCCTTTTGGAAAGCGTTCTATCAATGGCTTCTTCTTCATTGAAAGTGCCAGTTGTAGAGCGTGCGAGCCCGTCTGTAGCCCTGAAAAGGCTCATTGATACAGAATGTGAAAAGTACAGGGCTGGGGAGAAAAGTGCCATCGACGGACGCATCTTCATCCCTCGTCGTCATGTGCAACAAGACTATGTGCTTGGGCCCATATTCAAGGAGATTCTTACTGAGCTTCCAGCTCTATATCCTCGTCTGGAAGACCATTGTCTCATTTACGAAGGTCGCCTTGACTGGAGGAACTGGAGAACGAACCGCCCCCACCGATGCTGGCCCACAGTGAGACCGGAGTGGCAAGAATGGTATGATTGAGTTGTCCCTAATAGGACCTTGGACCTTCAAGAACTCTGTCTTCTCGACACCCTCCGACTATCCAGGTTAACCATCTTAGAGGACTCTTTCTTAATTCCTGCTGCCCTGTGCTTTTGAAATTCTGCTTTTAATTTCTTTCAATTTAGATATGGGATGATGGCCCCTACTGTTCTTGACATTTTCCACCTATTAGGATTATCCCCCATTGGAACCCCCATTGGACCAGATTATCCTAACCTAGCAGTTCCTTTTTCCCACCCCTCTTTTAACTCATCCTATAGTGACTTCGTCAAGGCTGAGAATAAAAGAGAGGGTCCTGTGACTGATAGCGAATTTTTTTCTTTCCTACTATATTGGCTTTGCAAGTTCCTTTTCTGCACTTCCTCTCAAAGAATCATGCCTGAATTTGCCCCTCTTGCCAAAGCCCTTGTTTTACAGAAGAAGGTGGCTTTAGCTCCATACGTCCTAGGTCACGTATATAGAGCATGTTCTCTCTTCTGTGAGAAACCCTTAGATGCCAATCAAGGGGGGCTATTTTGGATTCTTCAACTTTGGCTTTTTGCTTATTTTACTAAGTTACAATCCAAATGCCTTAAATTTTTTGAGCCAAACCCTCCTACTCATGGCATGAGACTAGCCAATGCTTCACTTTATCCTTCTACTTTTGCTTTTTACTTTTCTTTCTTCCACCAGCTTCCAGCTTCTCTTCCTTCTTACAGCTTTCGTCCCTTCGAACCCATTACCATTGGCCCATCTTGGCTGAAGAACTTCCTAAGTGATAGGTTCTGTGCTTCACCTGTTCATAAAGATATATAGACTTCCATTCTGCTCCCTAGAGAATTATTCATTGGAACCATGAACCCCAGAGCTTACAAATGCATTGCTGAGCCCTATTGTCCTGCTCAATTTGCTAAACAATTTGGCTTCTCACAAGGGGTCCCAATACCTCTCTGCAGTAACACCAATCTAAGTCTTACCACCAGGGATTTGAAAGTTCGAAGGTCCAGACTAAAAGAGGCAACTTCTAAGTTTATACAGGACTTGGTCGAATTTGAGTACATCTCTTTCCTTCCTCAAGGTAACCTATTAAAGAGGTATCAAAACTGGTGGGTGACCAATATGGAAGTATACTTGGCCATTTCTCTTCAAGATCTACTAATGGTGTTGGATGTGCCCAAGCCCAAAGGAGCTGGAGTTGTTACTTCTTCCACTGTTCTTACTACTCCTGTGCCTGCCACCACACAGTCTGCTCCTGCTGCCACAACTCCTCCTAGAGTTACTCGGGCTGCCTCGAAGAAAGGTAAATACCCTTGTTTTTTCTCATTTTGCCTTCTTTATAATACTTTTAGCCTTATCTTTAGTTCTTCTTTTGTGAAGGTGGTGCGGGTGCCTCACAGGGAGATTCTCCTCAAAAGACCCAAGCTCTAAATCTTCTCAAAAGCAAACGGTAACAAAAGAAAATGAGACTTTTACTTGAGCCTGAAAAGGAAGTACCCGAGGTTCAAGCAGAAGAAGAAGAAGAAGAAGAGGTAACTCAAGAGCAAGAGTCACCCCTGAAAAGAAGGAAAAGAGTGACCGTCCCTTCTTCTAACTTGATTCAAGATCCCACTCATGAGACAACTGCCAGAGTAATGGAAGAGGAACTCACTTCTGAAGAATCCGAATCCCAAATTGGAGAGAAAGAAATTGAGAAGGAACAGGCAATACCAGTACAAAGAACAAAGAGAAGGAAGATGACTGTCTCTCCTTCTGATTTGGTCGAAGACCCTATTCATGAAGCAGCTGCTAAGGCAGTAGAACAAGAGCATTCTAAGGCCATAATTGTCTTTGAGAGAGCTGAGAAGAGACGGCAGCAGCAATTCTTAAGAGATGAAGCAGCTGTTGCTGATGCAATCCAAAGGGAAACTGTAAGAAGGCAACATATTGCTGAGCATTATTCCCTTCGAAACTCTCCTATTGCTGCTATCATTTCTGAAACAAGTAATTTTTTTCATGCTTCTACTGTTTCTCCCTTATCAAATTTTTGGTATTAAAACTTGACATTACTTTACATCTTTTCTTTTGCAGCAACAACTACTGAGCCTATTTTTCCAATAAGGACTCCCTCAGTTTCAGTTGAAGTTGATCAGATGCAAAATGTGAGGACTATTCAGATAATACTCTCACTTCCTAGGCCTACATTCAATATACCCTCCCTGAGGCCAAACATTCCTGCATCTTTTTCCTTTGGATTAAATCCGTATCTTCCTTACTTATCTTTGGATCTACCTCAATTCAGTTCTCTTTCGAGCCTTGCTCTTCCCCCTCCTCCTAAGAAAATTCCAACTGCTGCTCCATCTTTGATGGTAGCTGATTCCCCTACAGAGGGTGCTAGTAGTTCTCCAACCCATGGTTTATTACCTTTACTTACTTCCAGCCCTTCTTCCCTTGACCTATTGGTGGCCAGGACCATAGAGACTGCTGAAGATGCTCCACTCATTTCTCCTATCCCTATGCAGTCCTCTGTGCCTTTCACCACTGCTCTTTTTGCACCCCTCATGTCCACAGATGAGGTAGATATCTTCGAAGTAAGACTAGCCAGTCTCTTCGACATGCCCTCTACCTCTCCAATAACTAATGATGAGGTTGAGCCATTAGTTCTGGCTGGTTCCTTGTTAGAAATTCTTGAGATCTCATCTTCCTCTAGTAGTAAGCCTTCTGCACCTCTGATGGACTTAGACAGCTGCCTGGAGTTATTGACATCTTTTTCAAGGATTCCTTTCGAGGCTTTACAAAGGCCTATAATAAGAAATGGCTTCCTTCAGTGCTGCAAAGTTGTTGAGCAATCTAGTATAACTGTCTCAAGTCATCTATCTCAGGCAGCAGCTACTATTGACTTTTATATCAACATTTGTCATGCTGCTAGGGCTGCAGAAGAGAAATTAGTGAGAGACCAGAGCTTTGTTTCCACAGTACATGCTGAAGTCTCAGGGCTAAAAGAACAACATTCCTCTGTCTCCCATTTTCGAACTCAACTACTGGAGAGGAAAGCTCAACTTAAGGAGGAGCTATCTGTAGTGAACCAGGCCTTAATCCGAACTGACACCAAACTGCAAATCACCAACCAAGGACTGGCTGATCGAAAGCAGGAAATGACCACAGCCATTCAGTTGTTTTCATCTTTTAATAATAGAGCATCCATTGTAAAAGAACAATTGAGGCATTGTAATGATTTTTGGGGCAATTTATGGCAGAATGTATTCAGTTCTTTATGAAAGACAAATTCTTATTTATCATTTGAGTATTTTTGTGTTCTTGTACTTGGCATTTATTTTACTCCTTGTGTTTCCCATATAGTTAGAAAATAAGGTTTCAAATACCTACCATTAATCTTTTTGGGATGTATATATCCATTCAAATTTCTCAAATGGTATGCTCCAAAAGGAAGGACTCTATGGACTTGATATGGTCCCTCCCAGTTAGGTGACCATTTGCCAAACTTATGACTTTTAATCCCTATTGGGAGTATGGTTTTCCATACCAAATCACCTTCATCAAAGCCAATGTGTTTGACTTTTTTATTATAGTTTTTGGCTGCTTTCTTCTTTTGGAAAAGAATACTATTTAATGCCAGAATTCTAGCTTCATCTATGCTTTCTAATTCCAAGCACATACTCTGATGGTATTGCTCAAGATTTAACTGGTCTTGGCATTTTACCCTCAAGGACTTAACATTAATTTCCACAGGTAACACTGCATCATGCCCGTATACTAAGGCATAAGGAGTGACTCCTGTGCTTGACCTTGGGGAAATTCTATAAGCCCACAATACATCCAACAACAAGTTATGCCAATCCCTAGAATTGTCCTCCACAACCTTTTGTATTCCCTTTTTCAAGGACTTATTGGATGGTTCAGCTTGACCATTGGCTTGTGCATAATAGGGGGTGGAATTAACAAGACTAATTCCAAATTCTGCCACAAAAGACTTTACCATTTTCCCATCAAACACAGTCTCATTATCAACAATTATAGTCTGTGGGATACCAAATCTGTGGATTAAATCCTTAATGAATCCAACCACCTCAGTTTGGTCTACAGCCTTGTATGGCTTAGTTTCGACCCATTTAGTGAAGTAATCAGTGGCCACTAAGATGAAACCATGATGCTTCGAAGAATGTGGGTGTATTTTCCCCATCATATCTATGGCCCATCCTCTAAATGGCCAAGACTTTACTACTGCATGCAGGTCAGTTATAGGCACATGCCTGATCGTGCCATGCTTTTGACATGCCTAGCAACCCCTTACATATTCTATGCAGTCTTTAAGGATAGTTGGCCAATAGTAGGAATGCCTTCGAAGCAACCACCTCATCTTCACACCAGGCTGATGAGCACCACAGATGCCTTCATGAACCTCAGCCATAACTGTCAATGCTTCTTTTGGGCCTAAACATTCCAACAATAAACCATTTCTCTCCCTTTTGTAGAGAGCATTACCGTATATAATGTATTGCATAGATTGCAATTTAATTTTTCTGCTGGCCTTCGAGGATGGGCCAGCCAAGTACTGTATTATTGGATACCTCTAATCTTGTTCCTGTAAGTCATTATGACTGACTTCGAGGACTACATTCCTTTTATTTAAGGGTGGTATAGATTTCTGGTATGTTGTTTGGCTTATATCCCTTTGAATATTATCCCTTCTCTTGAAATTCGAAACTTTCTGTGCCACATCATTAGCTCTATTATTCAAGAATCTTGGGACATGAGTTACATTTGCTATTTGAAATTGAGAAAACATATGTAATGCAACAACATAGTATGGCAACATGCTTATACTTTGACATTTGAAAATCCCTTTCACTTGGTTAACCACCAATTGAGAATCTCCAAATATGTCAACTGCATGAACTTGTAGTCCAATAAGAATTTCCAATCCCACTATTAAGGCTTCATATTCAGCTTGATTATTAGAATAAGTAATTTCATCCACTTTGAAACCATGTGTGGTTTCTATTCCTTGTGGTGACTTAATCACTATACCAATTCCAGTTAGGCCATTGGCTTTCGATCCATCAAACCACATTTGCCATAGCTCAACACTGGCCATACCAAGTTCCATTATCTCTTGGCTTTCTGTTTGAGATGGATGGTCTGCCAAAAAATTGGCTAAAACTTGTCCTTTTACTGCCTTTTGGGGAACATATTCTAAATGAAATTCTGATAAGGCTAATATCCATTTGTCAATTCTTCTCCTCAACATAGGTCTAGATAACATATACTTAACCAAATCTGTGGTTGCAATTACCAAGACAATTGTAGGCAAAAGATAGTATCTCAATTTCATTGCAGCAAAATACAATGCAAGGCACAGCTTTTCTACAGCTGAATATTTACATTCACAAGAATTTAAAAATCTACTAAGGTAATAAATAGCTTGCTTCTTGCCTTCTTCATTGTCTTGGACTAAGAAAGCTCCCAATGAATCTTCTGCTGCAGCTATGTACAACTTCAAGGGCTTATCACCCTTTGGTGGCATCAGCACTGAAGGGTTGGCCAAGTAGGCTTTGATACCTTCGAAAGCAATTTGATGCTCTGTTGTCCACACAAATTCCTCTTTATCTTTTAGCCTTAATAAGGAAGAAAATACTTTAGTTTTCCCTGTAGTGTTAGAAATGAATCTTCGAAAAAAATTAACCTGTCCAAGGAACTTTTGTAATTCTTTCTTACTTGATGGAGGTCTGGCTTCAATGATGGCTTTGGCTTTATTCTGGTAAATCTGTATTCCTCTCTTGTGTACATAGCCCAAGAAGTTTCCAGATGATACGCCAAAAGCACACTTAAGAGGATTGAGTTTCAACTTGAACTTTCTCATTCTTTCAAAGGCTACTTCCAAGTGAAACAGATGCTCCTCCATGGATTGGGATTTAACTACAATGTCATCAATATAACACTTTAAATACCCTCCAATAAGGTCATGAAAGATAGTGTTCATAGCCCTCTGATATGTAGCCCCAGCATTCTTCAGGCCAAATGGCATTTTAATCCATTCAAAGGTCCCAATATTCCCAGGACATCTGAATGCTGTCTTGTGAACATCCTCCTCTGCAATGCAGATTTGGTTATAACCAGAGTGTCCATCCATCATTGATAAAATTTGATACCCTGCTGAACTGTCTACCAACAAGTCTACTATAGACATAGGATATTCATCTTTTGGAGTTGCTAGATTTAAGTTTCTGAAATCAATGTATACCTTCATTTTACCATTCTTCTTAACTACAGGCACAATATTGGATAGCCATTCAACATACCTGGCTGTCCTGATAAAGCCTGCCTTGAGTAGTCTAAGAATTCCTTCCTTAACTTTCTGAATCACTTCTGGACTCATTCTTCTTGGCTTTTGCTTGTATGGCTTGAAATTAGGCCTCATAGGGAGCTTATATTCCACTAATGACCTATCCAATCCTGGTAGTTTATTATATGACCATGCAAAACAATCTTTATATTTCTTCAGAACAACCAACAACTGGTCCATGTCCAGAGTATTCAAACAAGCACTTATATAGGTGGGCTGTTGTATTCAACAAAATTGACAATTAGTAAATTTTTTGTCATAAATTTTATAAATTGTCACTAAAACTTACAATTAGTAACGTTTTTTCTATGATTAATTTTTTAAACTGCTACTGAAAGTTAAAAATTAGTTACTTTTTTTATAAATTGTCACTCAAATTTATAATTAGTGCCTTTTTTGTGATAAAATTTTTAAACCGTCAATGAAAATTAACAATTAGTAACTTTTTTAATAGCGTTCGACGAAAAACGCCGTTAATTATCATAGGACGTATTAGACAATAAATTCATCTATTAAAACCTACACCTAAATTTCCCTAAAAATAATAAGTATTTTTTTATCAAATTAATTTTTTTTAACAAAAATTCTAAAAATGTTTGTGACTTTTTTTTTATATCATAAATTGTAAATTATCTTTCTTTTATTTTATTTTATTTTTTTTTTGTCTTAAACTTTTACCAATTTACGAAGCTAAAAAGAAAAAAAAACTACATATCAATTTATTTGACCAAAAGTATTTACGAAAATATGGAGACGCAACTATTTTTTGTATAAGAAAACACAATAAGAATTGCACCCCAAGAAGATTATCATCTTCTGATAAATATTTTTCAACCTCCCATCCCATTGATCCGTAGTTTTTCCAATTAAAAATAGAATATAAATAATATCATTGATCCGTAGTTTTTCCAATTAAAAATAGAATATAAATAATATTATTCTAAAATAAATCTTATTATCTAAAACAAGAAACTTGAAAACACTTGGACAAGACATCACACACGAAAATGCGGAGCAACTTTTGTAATTCCACATTGGGTGATGATCACAACAGCCTACTAAGATTTGTCCACTACCTAAATGGCCCATAAAGTGGAGCAAAGGTTCTCTCCTTGCCGCTCTCGTACTTGTGTTTGTCTTTGCCGGCCTTCGGATCTATTTTTAGGCTCAATTTTAATAATCCGAACCGTTCATATTTTATGATTTATTCAGTATATCATATCTGTAAAAAATCAAGTTGATCGGATATCAAAAAGTATATGTTCGGAAAACTGTTTATTAAATTCTTTAAAAAATAGTTTTTAGTTCAATTTTTCGAACACATACTTTCTGATATCCGATCAACTTGATTTTTTACAGGTATGATATACTGAATAAATCATAAAATATGAACGATTCAAATTATCAAAATTAGGCCTAAAAGTAGACCCAAAGGCCTGCTAGGACGGGCACAAGTACAAGAACTGCAAGGAGAGAATCCTCATTCCATAAAGTGGACCACCCAAATGGTAAGACAGTTAGTTCCGTGCCTTCATCAATAAAGCTAAGATTTCAAAACCAACAAATAAATATATTTATATATACATATAAAGTAAAGATTTGGTAAGGCTCTGAGGTATAAGTTTTGAGATTTTAGATTCTACACTCTCTAGGGCTAATTTCCAAGAATTTGGTGTAGTGTTTTTAGAACGGGCCTCTAAATGCTGGTCCATATTCAAAACTTGGGTGTGGGGTCAAACTCTGAATTTGAAATTTGTCTCTAGTCGTATTTCAATTAAATCGATATTAGATAGTTGATTATGAAATCAGTGAAAAACATGCTTAGAAAGTTTTGCTAGTTAACCAAAAGAAAAAAAAACAGTTAAGATTTTGCATTAAGCGGATGACTAGCATAAATCTTTGTTAATTCTTAATCCAATTCTTATACAATTCGCAACAAGCTCTCATGAATGATTCAGAGGTTATGGTCTTAAATACAAGAGGTTATGAGTTAAATATAGGAGTTTCACAATAAAGAATTAATTATCAAAGATCTTATTTTGTATGCAAGCCACAAATTTAAAGTATTCTAAAGCTTGAAATCGTAACTAAAAAAATTATCACCAAAAAAATATTTACATAAGCGGTTGTCAATATCATTACAGCATGCCGATTATGTTATAACAATTTGATTGATTTTTTTTTCCTGTCAGTAAAAGTTTTTCAATCTTTAACCACAATTTTTATTTCTTGTAGCGGCAATTTTGGCCTCAGCTAAAAGTAAGAAAATTTATTTCTGTAATACTAATAGCGTTACAGTGATCAAATTTGTACAGTAAAATTTGGATTGATTTGATTTATGCATTAATTTAACGAGGAGACCCTTCTCATTTTTTATACCAATACATTAATGAAATATTATTGATATTTAAAAGTTTGATACTCAAATTTATTGATGAAGTAGATTACAATAAATAATACAAAATACATCTTTACTAATTTTGCAGGTCACCTGTCACTAAAATCGAATTTGAAAATTCGCTAATTATATTAACATCTAATCAATATCTGATTATAAAATATAAATCTCACCTACCAAAAATAATAGATTATAGTACAAAAATTAATAGATCCTCATCAATATTCAACCAACTTATATATAATTATTATGTATACTAACCCAAAGACCAGATTGTTGGAAAGGATATATATTAGGAAATTTTATTTTTTTTTAAGGTCCTCCGTATTAAGATTTTATAACATAAACATGAAATATTTTCATAATAATTAGGGTCCCTCAAAATTTTTACAGAGAAATTTTGAAATAAAGAAATTTCAATCCAGAGAAATTTCTCTGTGTTTTAACCAATTTTGTCTAATTTGCTCACAATTTTCTTTGTGTTTTGAACCAACCAGAGAAAATTGAGCTACTCACAAACCAATTTTTCTACAATTTTTAGAAGAAAACACCGTGCAAAGTTCATCAAATAACATAAAATACAAAATCTAATTACAATTTAAAACACAGCAAACACCACACATCCTAAAAGATCAAAAATAAAGTTAGAAATCCAGTGAAAATCAAACAAGCAACATAAATTAGTGGGAGCTTAATGTAGGCAGAGAAAATTCAAATGCCAAAGAAAATTCGAGAGAAAATCAAAAAGACAACTAACTAGAGAAAATCAAGTAAGGCACAAAAAAAAAAAAGAAAAGTCCAATGTGTTCAGAGAAAATTAATTTAAAGGGAATATCTTAGTGCTAGAGAATATTTATCTCAAAGGAAAAATTACACACAGGGTGACAATTAATCAATGAAATCAAACAAATAACCCAAATTAGTGAGAGCCTAATGTTTTCAGGGAAAATTCAAATGCCATAAAAAATTCAGCTCAAAATACAACTAACCAGTGAAAATCAAACAAACAACACAAATTAGTAGGAGTTTAATTTTGTTAGAGAAAATTAAAATGCTAGAGAAAATTTGAGAAAAAATCAAAGAGACAACTAGCCATAGAAAATCAAACAAGACACATAGTAAAGTGAATCCAATGTGTTTAAAGAAAATTCATCTCAAAATGAAAATTATACACAATGACACAACTAACCAATGAAAATCAAATAAGCAACATAATTTGATGGGTTATGGAAAATTCAGATACCAAAGAAAATCAATCAAAATTTTAGCCCAAGCTTAGAGAAATTTCAACCAAACTCAGAGAAATTTAGCCTGACTCAAAGAATTTTGCCCCAACTTATAGAAATTTAAAGAAATTTTGACTCAGAGAAATTTCTTTGATTTTCTCTATGTTTTTTAAATTTCTCTGGTTTGAAGAAATTTCTTTGTGTATTATACAGAGAAGAGAAAGAAAAAGAAAAATGGAATAGCTTTTTGTCAACCCTTTAATTCTTCCCTCTATAAGGGAAGTAATTTAACAAGTGATGCAAATATGTGTCTTACAAATATACATATCGTCTGTATGAAAAATAGGGACATGGTCACCAATATATTTGTCATTCAACTCTATATTCATTTTTAAATACACTAGAGTCAAGAAAAAATATATACACAAATAGCTATGGAAGCTTGAGGATGTCGAATTGTAGAAGAAGAGGCAGATAGTAAAGATATCATCCACTGCCATACTTTAGTTTCTTATGTTTTCAAGCACAAACCTCATGTTGGACTAATCTTTTAGCCACTTCTTCCCGAAACACCACCACAAACATTAATCCTTCTTATATACTCTCTCTATCCCAAAGTATTAGTCCTTTATTCCATTTTTTATTGTCTCAAAATATTAGTTATTTTTCAAAAATTAAAGAATAAAATAATATGAATTTACTATTTTGTCCTTCTTTTAAATTTATTAATAATACAAAAAGTAAAATTATGACAATTGATATTCCTCAAAAAATGTACTATCAAAGGATAGTTTTGAAAATTTAATATTTTTAAAATATAATAACTGTACTATCAAAAAAAATTAGATTCCTTGAAAAGAATCATTATTTTGGAACGGAGAGAGTATATATATATATAGAGAGAGAGAGAGAGAGAGAATGAAAGCTCTAATCAAAGATTTACAGCGTGGACCAAAATTCACAGATATATAGATATATATACATATATATATATAGAGAGAGAGAGAGAGAATACAAAGATGGAAGAAAGAAAAGAGACAGAAAAGAGAAAGAAATAGAGATTTAGTGTATATATATATATATATAGAGAGAGAGAGAGAGAGAGAGAGAGAGATGGTATGATATATGGATATGGGTGAGGACCTTAGGCTATAAAAAAATATATATTATGAACCTCTTCTATTATTAAAAGTTGAAGAGGGATATTAGACTAATTTTCCTTATATAGTACCAAAAACACTCATATTTAAAATTTTTATTTTAAAGACCCATAATTCAATAATAATGTGTTAAATTTAGAGTAAATTGCCAATAAGTCTTAATAATTGGACTTAATTTTCATCAAATCTTATTGAAAATAAGTTCTAGTAAAATTGTCATTAAAAATAATTTATGTGAATAATTTTTACATATGTCGCTAAAAATTGATAATTAGTGACTTTTTTTACGATGATTTTTTTAAATTGTCACTGAAAGTTAAAAATTAGTGATATTTTTTTGAATTGACATTTTTTTCTAACAAAATTTTAAACTATCACTGAAAATTAACAATTAGTAATTTTTTTAATAGTATTTCATGAAAAATGCCATTAATTCTCACAAAATTTATTGGACAATAAGTCCACCTATTATGATCTACACGTACGTCTCTTCAAATTTTTTGAAAAGTATATTCATTACCCAAAAGACTAAAAAAAACCATGTTTCATTTTTTGTTTTGGTTTTGTTAAAGACGCATAATTCAATAATAATGTATTAAGTTGCATTTCTAAACTAAACTTTAATTACTAAAGCAGGGAGGAGGAAAATGCCATATAAATTAATAATTTTTACATTTTTTTTATTGACTGATTGTTGTATAAAAATAAAAATTTGTAATCTCAACTAGAATTCACTTAAATAATGTAATAAATATCACGTGAGTAACTAATAATAAAAAGAAAAATGATTCATCCTCTAACAACCGTAATTGGTAACTCGAAACCCAACCCCCCGAATTGCTCGAATTTGAAAAATGACGTCGTTTTTGCATTTTTTTTTTTGGTTCAATTAGAAACGAAGAAGAAGAAGAAGAACTGGAGGGGCCATCAACCAGGGGAGAAGGAAGAAGAAGAAGAAGAAGAAGAAGAAGAGAAGGAAGGGGCCATCAACCAGGGGCGGAGGCCGAGCTAATGCGATGGAGAGCTGCGATCGGCCGACGATCGGCCGAGCTGCGATGGAGAGCTGCGATCGGCCGATCTTCTCTCTTCTCTCCCTCTCTCTCTCTGTTTCCCTCTCTCCTCTCCTCTCTCTCTCTCTCCCTCTCTCCCTCTTGCCTTCCCCCTCTTCATTTTTCGGGGGATTTGGGAGGGGATTTTCGGGGGAAAAATCATTTCCGCATCCTCTAATTTAACTTTTACAATTCCACTTTTAATAATATAAAATTAAGGAACTAAAGATGAAAGAAAAATGAGTGCGAGACTGGTTTATATGGTGTTTTAGTCATGTTATTAGGGGTGGAATTGAGAGGCCTCACTTAGGAGATGTAGTGGAACTGTATTAAAAAAAATGTATAATATTTAGAAAGAATTAGTATTTAGTATAAATTTAGAAATATAATTACACATTAATAATAAATTTTATAAATATTAATAATTAAAATTTTAAATTTTATGATTTTATTTGTAAATATTTTTTCAAAAGTAGTAATTTATTGAAAAGAAAAAAATAAAATATTTGCACGGTTGACATGTTTTTTTGTTGAACGAGCACGGTTCACATGTTGATAAAACAAAAGCAAGGGGAAAACAGGGTGGCGAACTCCGCGTCCTTCCAGATCCTAGGTGATTCCGTCACGTCACGATGAATACCAGATAAAGCGACACTTGTTTGTTTTTCAAAAATTAATAATAATAATAAAAAAATAGATGCTTTGGTAATTTTACAAAACGTAGAGGGCATATTTGTCATAAAATAATTGATAAAAAATGAAAAACAAGAGTAATTACAGCCAAAAAATATTTCATTACACCTATTTATACAGACTTTAGTCATAATGCACATGTGCGTCTATTGTTTTTTGTTTTTTTTACACATTATATATATATGTATATCGACCCCGCTACGTAGCTCAAATTTTGTGGCTCAAAAGTGGCTCAAATGGCCAAAACGACGTCGTTTTGAGTACAAAATAACATAAAAATGGCCAAAACGACGTCGTTTTGGCCATTTGAGCCACTTTTGAGCCACAAAATTTGAGCTACCAAACATTTTCCTATGTATATATATATATATTGGGAAGACTAAATAAGTACACTTTTTGACTTTTTATGAAATATGAGTTGGATTTGGGTTGGGTTTGAAGTGATGTATTAGAGAGGTGATGTGACTTAAATAAGATGATGTGACTTAAATAAGATAGTGACTTTTTGAGTTTTTAAATTTTTTTGAGGATGCCAAACTTGATCTTATTACAATTTTATATCTAAATAAAATTACATTTATAATAAATTTTTTAAAAATTTAAACAATATTTCACTAGCTGTTACCATTGCCACTCTTTGTCGCTTACTGAAATTGTCTCTTCTCATTCATTCGACTATCGTTCAACTCCTTTCGTTTTTTTTCCCTCTAGATTCATCTTTACATCTTGCAACATTTTCAATTGTCTAACTTTTTTTCAATTTTTTTTTTTGGTACTCTATCTACATCTCTCTTTACTCCGACACATATTACTAAATTTATATGTTACCCTTACTCAAATTTCTCTCATCTCTCCATTATATTTTTGGATGCTCTGTAGCCTTCTTCCTATCTTTTCACAAATCTCTCACCTCTTATATCTGACATGCAATCCTTCAACTATTAAATAATATCAACTTCATCATGTTTTAGAAACTTAAGTTTATACTCCACCACCTTGAACCCTAGATGTAGTTGAGAAATAATTGAAAAAAAGAAGGGATGAATGTACCCACAACCTTACACAATCCATTATTTTACAACCATTTATACTTCATCATTTTTCATTTTCTATATTTATCATCACGACACTGTTACTCTTATGCACCAACTCCAACTTATTTTCTCTAAAAACTATTGTTTCACCAATGGATGTTAACCCACTATCGCGAATCACCCTTTTTATCTTTTTCCCAATTACAACACCATCCATCTCTTTCTCTTCCAATCTCAAACAACCATGACAACACATGTGTACAATAATTTTATAAGAAAAAGTTAATTAGAACCATTGAATTGTGAGAATGAATTTTAGTGAGTTAACTCATTGAAAGACTTGATACTTTCACTCTATTAAAATACTTGTTAACAAAAGGATAAAATAGACATTTTAATTAAAATAATATTATTAGATTTATTGACGAATGAGACTAACAAGATGAAAGGAAAGAGGAATTCTATTTCTACACACTTAATTAGCTCAGGGCATATATTTTCTCAATATACATACCTACTAATTTGATTATTAACTAATTTTCTCAGTCCACAAACTTAAAGTTACAATTATATCTTTCACTCATAACCATTGTACACACACTACTAAGCCTAATTTCCACACACTTTTGATTGATTCTACTTCCATATTTGTAGGCCTATCCACGTCCTTGAAAACTTTGGTCTGAAGTAAAATTTCCTCCATGGAATACTTGCATAGAAGACCTCTATTGAAAACCATTGAAAACCTTCCAAAATAGTATTAAAGATGAGATATCCTTTCATTTTCTTATTACATTTATCATTTTTGGATCTATGTGCACTCTATTGGCATACAACCTTCAATTTCGTTCTTGTGATTCATGATTTGAGGCTTTCGGCATTGAAACAATAGAGTTAAGTAAGAAATTAACTTCCGAATAAATGGTATTAGTTCGACTAATTACTCAATGAGACCTAATTCACAAGCAAAAAGAGAAAGACAAGAAAGAATAAAAAGCTAGTAATAGAAACGAGAGAGAGAGAGAGAGAGAGTAATAAGGAAATAAAGAAAGAAGAAGCAAATGGTGTTCAACAGCTTGGTGGTATTAACAGTGGTGAACATATCAATAGATGTATGGCAATACATAACATGTCTTCTAGAAAGGATAAGCAGCGATCAGTTGTTAGAATGAAAAACTAGGGTTTAATTTATTTAACTCAAAAGGTGTACATTGAGATTTTTTGTTATTAAAAGATGTGCACAGAGATTTTTTTCATATGATATTATGGGTGTTGCTAGATGTCTATTATAGTCATTTTTGTTTAGGATATAATTGTCATTAGGATTGGTTTGGGAAGTGGGTTGATTTTTTGACTTTTTAGCTTTTTTGGCTATTTTAGCCTGAGCTAAAAAGTCTGGTTTGGGAATGACTTTTTAGCTTTTTTGACTTTTTTTGTGAGAGAAGAGTGTAATGATTATAGATTGGATGTGATATTTTGTTTTTTATGGCTAAAATAGTCTATTTTGTCTTTTGTGGCTAAAATAGCCAAATTAGCCATTCCCAAACGGTTAAATGTGTGGATTAAGCTAATTAGATGTGTGGAAATAGAATTTTCCGAGAGGAAATGTTTTTTCTATTAATGGACAAGGACGCAATATATTAAAACTAAAGGGGCAATGGTGAAATAATTTTTTTTTGGCTCTTTTCCCATTCTCCGTAAAAACAAAACGTAGTGTCTTATCTTCAACCTGTTCAGTTCAGTGTGTTCGTTACTTTTCTCTCTCTCTCTCTCTCTGTCTCGCTCTTCTCTGTTCTCTTCCACCTATTCTCTCTCTCTCTCTCTCTCTCTTCTCTCTTCTCTCAGCCCAAATCAGAGCTAGACCTGAGTTTAGAGAGAGAAAAAAAAATTATAGAAAGAGAGAGAGAGAGAGATCGCGGGAAATGCTGGTGAAGCTGGTAGACGGGGGTGGTTTCCGGCGAGCGTAGAAGCTTCAGAGAAAACCCAGTACCCAAAAATGCCAGAACCAGTTCTATCATTCTATGAAGAGAACAACAACCCCAAGAAGAAGAAATCGGAGGACGAAGCTACAGACAGAGAAACCGAGACCACCAAAGCAGTGGTGGTTGTTCCTCCGCCTCCGCCGCTCCCCCTTGTCGGCCGCATCAGATCCCAATCCGCCGCCCGCCGAGTCACACCCACCACCACCACATCCGCCGCAGAGAAACTTCTGGCGAATGGAGATCTGTACACCGGCAGCTTCGCCGGAAACGTGCCTCACGGATCGGGAAAGTATTTGTGGACCGACGGGTGTATGTACGAAGGAGAGTGGAAGAGAGGGAAAGCTTCGGGAAAAGGAAAGTTTTCTTGGCCTTCTGGAGCTACCTTCGAAGGTGAATTCAAGTCAGGTCGTATGGAAGGTTTCGGAACCTTCATCGGATCCGATGGAGACACCTACAGGGGGTCTTGGTCCGCCGATCGGAAACATGGGTACGGCCAAAAACGCTACGCCAAAGGCGACTACTACGACGGTTCGTGGCGGCGCAACCTTCAAGACGGGCACGGAAAGTATGTGTGGAAGAATGGGAATGAGTATGTGGGTGAGTGGAAACTGGGTGTGATTAATGGAAGAGGGGTTTTGACTTGGGCGAATGGGAATCGATACGATGGGAATTGGGAAAATGGAGTACCCAAAGGCCATGGAGTTTTTACTTGGTCTGATGGTAGTTACTGTGCCGGTAGTTGGAGCAAAGATACCAACAGCAGTGAATTCAAGAACTCGAAACAGGACTACCCATTACAGATTCTCAATGGGACTTTCTATCCTGGAAACAAAGATCAGAAGCAGAACTTGAGTTTCAGTCACAAGATTTCTGCGCCGTTGATGATGGATGAGAACTGTGGAATGGCGAAGAAGAGATCGTCGGTGGATGGGTCGAGGGGGAGCTTGAATGAGAGGGCTTTTCCGAGGATTTGTATTTGGGAATCGGATGGTGAAGCTGGGGATATTACTTGTGATATTATTGATAATGTGGAGGCTTCGATGTTCTATAGGGATGGTACTGGGTTTGATTGTCATGGGATTAGGAAGTTTCAGAGGAGTCCCTGTTGTTTGAATGGTGAGGTGAAGAAACCGGGGCAGACGATATCGAAAGGACATAAGAATTATGATTTGATGCTGAATCTCCAACTGGGTATTAGGTAAATTATCGATTGGGTTTGTGGGTTTTTTGATTCATTGCACACAAAAAAAAAAAAAAGTGTTTTTTTTAGTCTGTGTTATCATTGTGATTGATTAATTATTAGGTTTTGATTTAGCATTGTTGATGATTTGATTAGGTATTCGATTGGGAAGCACGCTTCGATTCTTCGGGACCTGAAGCCTAGCGATTTCGATCCGAATGAGAAATTCTGGACTAGGTTTCCACCAGAAGGATCAAAGCTTACGCCACCCCATCAATCTGTGGAGTTTCGGTGGAAAGATTATTGTCCTGTGGTGTTCAGGTATTGATTCTTGTGAAATGCTTGACTTTTGAATGTTTCTATCTTAGAATTTGGTTTCCATGGTTGTGATTGGTGATTTGATTATTATTTTTGGGTATTCAGACATTTGAGGGAGTTATTTCAAGTTGATCCTGCGGATTACATGCTAGCTGTTTGTGGAAATGACGCGCTGAGGGAGCTTTCTTCTCCGGGAAAGAGTGGAAGCTTCTTTTATTTGACTCAGGATGATAGGTTTATGATAAAAACAGTCAAGAAATCAGAAGTCAAGGTTAGTTAAGAAGAGTTTATCTAAAATTATCAAGATTGTATAAATTGAGAAACTGTTTCATTGTTTGTTTCTTGCTTTTACAAAATCAAGTTGAATGAATTTTAGGCGTTGACATTTGGTCAATCTGTGTTCAGGTGCTTATTAAGATGCTTCCAAGTTACTACCAACATGTTTGTCGGTATGAAAACTCACTAGTGACCAAATTCTTCGGCGTCCATTGTGTCAAACCGGTGGGTGGCGTGAAGGTATGTGGTGTGGTATTGGTAATCACATTGTTCTAGTTCTCCTGGTTTATTCATGAATGGTAATTTTTCATGCTTCTAATTAAATTCCGTGTGATTGAAATCAGACCCGATTTATTGTGATGGGAAACCTTTTCTGCTCAGAGTATCGAATCCATAGGCGATTTGACCTGAAAGGATCATCTCATGGACGCACGACAGATAAGCCTGAAGGAGAAATTGATGAAACAACTACCCTTAAGGACCTTGATCTCAATTTTGTGTTTCGGCTCCAACGAAACTGGTTCCAAGAACTTATCAAGTTAGTTTTACAGGCTTTAGTTTCTTGGTGCATTTTGATTTCCCGATTTTACTTCATCATGCTTCTGGAATTTTGCTTATAATATGATTTATTTTTTCACAGGCAAATTGATCGAGATTGTGAGTTCTTGGAAGCTGAGAAAATTATGGATTATAGTCTCTTAGTTGGTCTTCACTTCCGTGATGACAATACTGGTGACAAAATGGGTTTATCACCTTTTCTATTGCGTACAGGTAATTAATCATACAACAGTCATTGATAGTTAGATTTAGGGGGATGACAGGAATGTTGAATTGAATGTGTTTGGAATTTCAGGAAATAAGGATTCATTTCAAAATGATAAGTTTATGCGTGGCTGTCGATTCCTGGAAGCAGAGCTACAGGACATGGATCGGGTTCTTTCTGGCCGGTACGTTTGTCTTCCTCTTTTGTTCTTTGTAGTTGGAACTGGTCTTGAAGTTATTGCTATGGAATTTGAAACCTGAACTGAAGATACTTGTAGTGGAACAGACTTTTCTGTATTTCTGAAATATGGATAACCATATCTAAATTTTGAAAAACGCCCAAAAAATTTATGTTGCAACAAACAATTATGAAAACACATTGTGGTTGAGTCTTAACTTTCTGATATGAATGGCGTTGATGTCTTCTATAATTTCTTCCTTGAATTTGATCATGTTGGTTTGAATTATTGTAAGTGCTTCCGTTGTCATGACAACATTGTCAAGGCAGTTCAGTAGATAACAGCTGTTTGTGGGGCATAAAAAGGATATGGTCCTGTTCCCGTCAGTTTTTGAAACTGAGTGTATGTTGTATGCACATATTGTCAAATTGCCATGTGGTCTTCAATTAGCTATGTTCAATGTCAGTCGATAATATAGTCAAATTGATAACATGTTGATTGATAAATTTGAAATGCTCTTCCAATATCTTATGTTCGAAATGGGTCATATTATTACCATGCCATCTCATTGATTAAGGCCACAAGTTGAAGAATTCCATATGGATAGTTTGATCTGTGTTATCTAGGGTTCAATTGAGTCCTGCACTCATGCAAGATTATTACATATTTGGATGAGCAATATGTACTGAATTTCATTTTAAACATGTTCTCTATCAGGAAACCATTGATCAGGTTGGGGGCCAATATGCCCGCAAGGGCAGAGCGGATGACTCGGAGGAGTGATTTTGATCAGTACTCCCCCGGTGGATTTAGCAATTTGACCCCTTCACGCAGTGGCGAAATCTACGAAGTAGTTCTCTACTTTGGGATCATAGACATTTTGCAAGACTACGACATTAGCAAGAAGCTAGAGCACGCATACAAATCCTTGCAAGCTGACCCTTCCTCAATCTCAGCTGTCGATCCAAAGCTCTACTCAAAGAGGTTCCGGGATTTCATAGGGCGAATCTTCGTAGAAGACAGGTAGCGGTGGAAGAGAAAAATCAAGAGAATCAAGACTGTTTGATTGCTCTAGCCGTGCCAAATTGAAGCTTGATTCTCACTCTACCGGAGCAACGTGCTTGAATTTATGGAGCTCTTGCGCGGGGGCATTGCAAATATGCGGTAGAGGGAGAGATTGACGGTGCGGTGGTGGACATGGGTATATCCCCATTGCTGAATTTTGTTTATCAGCCATGGTGTTGGAGGGGTAAGTTCTTTGTACATTCAAAGGGGTAGGGAAAATTGGATTATGACATCTTCTTTTGTTTTTTTGTTTTTAAATTTTTTGTTTGGTAATCAAGGAATGTGAAGACTTGAAAGATAGGTATATAGGGAACAGAGCAAAATGTTTCCCAGAAAGAAGATTCAAAATGGGGATGGAGGCTTGGAATAAGCTATATATCAGTGTACAGCTCATACAAAAAGGATGGGATGGGGTTATTATATGGAATTGTGAATTTTTTGGGGATATTTGCAAAATTGTTTTACTAATCTCTTTCTTTTACTCACATCTGGTGTATGTAATGGGGTTCAGTCTCTTTCTTTCTCTAGGGAAATATATATATATATATATATATAAAATACATATAATGAGAGAGAGAGAGAGAGAGAGAGAGAGAGAGAGAGAGAGAGAGGGCATTGCTTTTTCTTTTGGTTGCAGTGAAAGAGGGGCATTGGGACAGGGAGGGGAGAGTCAAGCACATGAAAAGGAGAGAAAGCAAAGAGAAAGATGCGCTGGTCTTTGTTGTTTTTGCTCACTTTGTTTACTCTCTCCCTCTCTTTTTACTGTAGATGTATTTTTATTTATTTATTAATTTATCAATTTGTTATAAATCCCATTTTCTTCTTTTGACGAATACCCACTTCTTCGTCTTAAATTTCTCATATATTTCGTTCAATATCTTGAATTTTTTTGAGGAAAATTATGTTCAAGTGGAAGTGTACAATCCTAGTGTTTAAGCATCTCAATTAATTTTGAAAGGTTAAAATTAATGATCTGATAAACTTTAAATAATTTTTTAAAGTGATTTGAATTCAAAATTTTATATTTAATATTTAAGTCTTTATGGTTTGGCCAATTCTTTGAGGTTTTATTTTACTATTGTATTGACAAATAAGATGACAATTATAATATAGTATAAAATGTGAAAGTAGTAGCATTGTTGTTAGTAAGAATTATTTGAAATAATTACAATTTTTATGATTGTCTAAATGAATTTGTGTTTTGTGTATATAAAAATTGTGACATGATATACAGTTTGAACTTGTATAAAAGTGTAATTATTGTATTTTTTTACTTAAAACATACTCCCTCCGTTCTAAAATAATAGTCCCTTTTGGGGAATCTAACTTTTTTTGATAGTACAATTATTGCTTTTGAAAAAAGTTAATTTTTCAAAATTATCCTTTTGATAGTACATTTTTTGAGAATATCAATGTCATAATTGTACTTTTTATATTGTTTATTAATTTAAAAGAAGGGTAAAATAGGAAATTTATATTATTTTTGTACTTGATTTTTGAAGAGGGACTAATATTTTGGGACAATGAAAAATGGAATAAGGGACTAATATTTTGGGACGGAAGGAGTAGTTGTTACAATTTTTTTTTTTAATATCTTAAAATGTTCATATGAATATGATTATTGGTGTTTTAGAATATATAAAAAAAAAAGGATTTATGAATCCTTTATATACCATACACATGCCAAAAGTTAAATGAAGGAGAAGGGGGGAATTTAGACCATTGACCAAAATCTGGTCCCCTAGGGAATCCACTGCCACGTGGAAGAAACCCAAATCCCAATTTTGTTTTAGCATCATTCCACATAAGTTGGGAGAGGGGCAATATAGTCAATTCATGGTGAAGTTTGGGAGGAGGGGCAATATAGTCAATTCAGTGAGGCCATGGAGTCTTTGGGATTCGTATAAGGTGTTTGTGTGTGTGGGTGTGTGTGTGGGTGGATGTTACTGCAGAGGTCAAAGGGTCCTTGTGGCAATGGAATGGCATTGGCAGGAGAAGTAGTCCCTCCCTAGGGTTTTGGGTGGGGTTGGGGGGCTCTTATTGGAGTGTGACTAGATTTGGATTGGAGAGGCGGTTGTTGCCCTTTTTTTTTTGACCTGTTTGGGACTTTGCTGTTGTGTCTGCTGGCTCAGACCCAAAGCAAAGCACGGGTCTGTGTCAGCTCACCCCCTGCGTGTGTGCGTCTGTCGGACCACTGGTTTGGATCCATGCTCTGAAAAAATTATTAATTGGTTTTGGAATACACGTCATTATGTGTTGTTTAGTACAATTTATTATAAATTAAAAATTGATAATTAAAAAATAAAAATTAAAAGTATTCCTTCTTTAATTTTTAAATAATTAATTTTTTTTCAATTTATTTAAGTTATTTCTGCTTAAAAAGTTGTAGTAAAAACTGTACCAAACAGTCTGGCACATATTCTAAAATTAAAATAAGCTATAATCATCTCTATAATCCACACCAAACCCCCCCAAATCCTAGACCGATTAAAAATCTCTATGTTTCTTTGTATTTTTTAATTATTCAATATAAAATTATGAATCTTACTTTTTTCATTAATCAAAATATATTTGAAATACAACGTGACCGTATCTCAGGATCAATGAATAGCTTCTCCATGCTGTGAGCACAAGTCAAGCCCACTTTAGCTCCTTTGAGATTATTCAAACTGTTTATTTTTTAAAAAACATAGCAATGCTACATCTCTTTTCAAAATCTTTCGAATAAGATGACAAGACAAAATGTATGAAAGAAGAGTTTTGAGAAAATAATTAGAAACTAGATAAACTTTCCAACTTTTGTTTGCCACATCACTCCGAGAGATTTGAGGGGAAAAATTATGTGGATGAATCATTTTTTTAAGAAAATATTTAGACTTTTTTTGGCATAACCTTAAAAAGTCAAAAAGTCATTATCCTATTTAAGTCACATCATCTTCTTTAAGTCACATCACCTCTCTACCACATCACTTCAAACCCAATCCATATTTCATAAAAAATCAAAAAGTGTACTTATCTAATTTATCCCAAACAACCCAAGGTCTATTTATGAAATTTTGAATCAATAGGTCCAAAGCTTAACAGCCAAAAGGATACTTATGTGTTTAAAATTTACCTATTTGTTTATCTGTTTAAATATCATCTACATGTACACGTGTCACCTATTTGCCTAACTTAATTGTCCAAATGTTACCTATATATACATGTGTCATTTATCTATTTAACTATTTATCCAATATCATGTATTTGTCCACCTCACCATCATCAGTTGTTTTTGCCGGCCATTATCCAACCACTGTTGACTTTTTTGAACAATTTTTTGGTGCCCACAACTTCTCAACATCGTGTGTTTTTATTACCAAAAATAAAAAAAATATACCTTAGATCAAATAACATATAATCCATATGTACTTTTCACTAATTAACTCATTTTAAAAATGAATTATTCATATAAAATATTGAATAAATTAAAAATACACATTCTGAGATTTGCTTAAAATACGAATTGTCCCTTGTAGTTTAGAAAATTACATATACCTCCCTGTCAGAATTTTTAATTTGACAGAATTAATTAAAAAAAATGAAAATTTTAACTGTTCACTTATACAATAATAAAATTATTTGAATTATTAATTGAAATAAAATTTTAACATTATTAAAAACTGTTAATTAACTTGATAATTTATTAATAAAATAACTTATTTGTTATAAAATTAGAAACCTTAGTGGGTATAATGTAATTTCTAGAACCATAGAGGGTAATTTATAATTTAAGTAAATCTCAGGGGGTGTGCTTGTAATTTATCTTAAAATATTAAAGGGATATTTACCAATAAATTTCATCTTACAAACAGGTACTTCAATTAATCTCAAGTTTTTTTCTATTGATAGTGGAGAGTTTCATTCCGTATTGTCCTATTTTCAATTTCGGTAGTGTTTTCGTAGATGACTACAATCTTTTATTAACGTGACAGGTATGATACGACACTTTAACGTGATAGGTATGATGTGATACCCTAAAAAAATTAAAAATTTCTTAGTATACTTTTTCTAAATGTGACATGTGACACTTTAAAAAAAAAAAAAACTTTTTAGTGTACTTTTCCCGAATGTAACATGTTGCACTCCAACATGACGGGTATGATGTGATACTCCAAAAAATTTCTTAGTGTACTTTTCTTAAATATAACAATGTGACAGGTATGATGTAACAACTAAAAACTACTTAATGTATTTTTTTCAAGTGTGACGATGTGGTGAGTACTGTATGACACTAAAAAAAAAAAAACTAAAAATTCTTTAGTGTACTTTTTTCAAAAGTGACGATGTAGTTGGTATGGTGTGATACTTCAAAAAAAACTAAAAACTCTTTAGTTTACTTTTCTCAAATATAACATGTGACACTTTAACGTGGCGGGTATGATATAACATTCTAAAAAAACTACATGTGATACTCCAAAAAAATAAAAACTTCTTAATGACAACATGGCGGGTATGATGTAACAATCAAAAAAATTAAAAATTTATTAGTGTACTTTTTTCAAATATGACATTCTGGCGTGATAGGTATGATGCGACACTAAAAAATTTCTTAGTAAATTTTTTTCAAATGTGACACTATTGTGATGGACAAATGAGTCGTTACATATCTAAAATAATTAAATAGATCATAAAAAAAATTATATAAAATTATATGAATCATAAATTCAAAATATAAGATTTATTGATCAATCTCCTATAAAACCGATATTATATTTTTTTTAATATTTGAAAAATAAATATAATATACCAATCTTATAAAATAAATAATTTAAATTATTTCGACCGACTCAAAGTGGACCTCACCTTTGCTCACTTAAGGGGCACAGCTGATGCCCCAAACCCGTCCACCACCACACAGGTAGTATTATTTAGACACTGACTGGCCTGGCTGTCCCTTGCTCTGCTATATATTCTTATTGATGTAATGTAGAGTTTGCCTTTGAGATAGGACAATCTAATCCGTGCAATTTTAACCTTGTATTTGTAGCCAAAAATACACATTCCATTTATTATTTTCTCATATTCTTAGACAACTATATAGTAGAATTACAAATTTGACAATCAAATTAAAAAAATTATATCAAAATAAATAATCCATTAGGTAAAAATGATAACATAAATTTTATAAAAAAAAAATAACATATATTTAAAAATCCTATATGCTTTAGGTAACTTGTGTATTTTTCTGTAATTACATCTTTTTATCTACAAATATATTTTTTTAACTTTTCAAATATATTTAGTGGTAGCGAAAAGTATGTGGAAAAAAAAAATACAAGTAAAAATTTTAAGGAAAGCAAAGATAAATTAATAGACTAAACTAAGGTTAATCCACCTCGTAAGTTACTTAGGACCAAAACCAAACAACAAAAATCCACTGCCTAATTTTTTCATGACCAAAACCAATCAACCAATAAATATTGTTGATTTACACTTCTCTGAGGAATGTAATTAGTAGGGTTTGTTTTGCTCGAAACAGTATATTTAGAAAATTGAAAAAATAAATTTTAAATACAAATTTAATTACAAAAAAATACGCAAGTTACCAAAAATGTTTGGGATTCCTGAAATAAACCTTGGTGTAAAATTGAACAAGATTTCTAATAGACTTTGAATTATGTAACAGGTAGTCAATGATAGACTGCCACATGATTTCGACATTGTTAGGTTCTACATAACAGGTCGACGGAAAACTGCATTCAATTAAAATTGAAGAGTATAATGTTAGAAATCCGTTAAAATGTCACTTTTAAATTTGTCCATACTGACGGGAGAGGAGATTGAATCTTAATTATAGTTGATCCTTAAACCAATCAATAACCGACATATAACTGTTCACTTCATTGACAGTTGATATTTTAGGTGGTTTTTGTTGATATGAATATTTCACAGTGAAGCATTCAGACAATGATCATGGAGAATTTATTTCCTTCACAAGATAAATTTATAGATTTTAATGCCAAGATAGAGAGAATTCATTTCCTTTTATGATGCTTTTCAATTATATAGAGTAGAACCCTTACTATAGCTATATAGTTGTTGTTCTTGACACATTCACGTGTTTTTGTACAAAATAACTGTGCAATTGCTATCAGCTAGTTTCATACATTTTCTTTTCTCGTGACAGAATTGATGATGTACTTATGAGAAACCATGCACAAACGCACAAATACATGTGAATAAGGATTCAACATGGGCGGATATTCAGTTGGGGTTGAGAGGTTGTTCAGACCTTATTTGAATTGTATTTAGAGTTGTTCATGTTTTACTTGAGCATTATAAATTAAACCCTGATTAGGCCCAAATTGAGTGCATTGTCCACAATTTTTTTTTTTTTCCAGTTAGGCTGGTTAATTTTATTAAAGTTAGACCCTATTGATATATATATTTTGATGAAATTATTAATAACATTAAAACGAATAATTTATATGATAGAAGAGAGACAAAGTAGAGAGATGTGAATCAAGGAAATGGTAACCATGTTGCGGTGGTCTTTGTCATTTTTGGGTGAGAGAAAAAAAAAGAGATAAAAAAGATTATATATATGAATGCCTAATAATTTATTTTTATATATTTTAATATATATATATATAATTTGAGTTTTGAATTGCTTAATTTACTATTCAAACTTAACCCAAATTTAAATCGAATATTTGGTGCCATTTTGGGAACATAGTAAAAAGCCACGTTTTTAGACAAAATGTCCAAAAACGTGACTGCCAAAAACGTAACAAAATCCCTTTGGGAAGTGCAAAAAATGCAGCCCTAAAATTACAAATTAGGGCCTATGAAAAAAAAATAAAAAAATAAATCTCTTATGTTGGGTAAGGATATTTTGGTCATTTTAATTTGATTTGACACCATAAATAAATATTAAACTAAAAAGCAAAAAGTCAGCTTTTTACCAACTTCCCAAATCACTTTCAAAAAAGTCAAAAAATTTGATAAAAAGCCAAAAGCTAACTTTTTACCAATTTCCCAAAACAACCCTCGAATTTCTTCTTAAGTCTAAGCCAAATTTAAAAATATGATTGAATCCGCCTAATTGCATCCATGCAAATAAACAAAGCAAAGCAACCAGGGCAAGTCAACAAAAAACTTCACAATTTGAATTTACGATTTTAAAATTTCAAAATATAATCACTCCAAAAAGAAAGTCAATTCAGAGTTACTTGCTGAGCATGAAGAACATGAGGGTACTCTGTCCTACAGTTATAATAGTGGACCTTCCTTGCATAGGCTCCCTTCTTTTACATGGTAGGTAGGTGTTGCATTGCACGCCTTAAAATAGCACAAAGATACCAAAAGATAGAGACAACGAGAGAGGCTTGTCTCTCCTGTTCAGATATATATATATACATATGTATATTTTTGTGTGTTATCAAATTCGTTTATTTTTAAAACTTATGACATAGATCCAATAATAGTAATTATATGATCAAAAAATAAATAATTAAAATTATTAAAATGAAACTTGATAGACAGATTGACTCGAATTGCATTTTTTTAATTTATTTTATAGATTTTAGAAAATCCCAACCCTCACATCACATGGTTTGCTTTTTTAGAGATAGAAGTTGGGATTAAATCCTATTAAAATAGTATACTTATTTATTTTTATTTTTTTTGGGGGATAATATTGGGTTTGTTTGGGAAGTGGGTTAATTTTTTGACTTTTTGATTTTTTTTGACTATTTTAACCTGGGGCTAAAAAGCCTGGTTTGGGAAGGACTTTAGGTTTTTTTGTGAAAGAAAGAATGTAATGATTATGAGTTGGATGTGATGTTTTGTCTTTTTGGGTTAAAAAGCCTATTTTGTTTTTTGTGGCTAAAATAACCAAAAAAACCTCAAACTTTTGCTTCCCAAACGAAGCCATTATCTCTTTATTTTTCTATACATTTTTTCGTAAAAAATCAAAAAATTATTAAAATAACCTACTATCAAACAACCCTAATAATGAGGTAAGACTCACAAATATCATATTTATTTTGAAAAATTGTCATGAATTAACAGTGTCATGGGATTATGAAACCCCTCCAATGACGGACTAGCAATTCTATGGGGAAATTGTAATAAAATCTAATCCCATGAGATTGGAAGTAATAGACCATTTTACCCCTTAGTTCACAAAAATAATCAAGTTACCTTTTATATAACAAGGGCTTTCATGTAACTTCATAAATTTAATTCAAACTAACTGATATCACTATATAGTACGCAAGCAAACATGATTTATATTACATCTATAATATAATACCCACTACACTAATAATTTATCATTCAATCCTTCCATACTAATAATTCTCACACTTAAACAAACCAACCTTATAGCGGCCCTATTTGGGAATATGATATTTTAGTTGGCTTTTTTATTTTTTAATTATTTTAGTCTAGTTAAAAAATTTGTGTTTGAGATGATAGTTAATTTTTTTTAATAGTTGATTTGATGATTAAAAATAATAATAATTATGATTTGAATGTGATATTTCATCTTATTAATTATTTTAACTTATTTTGTATTTATTAACTATTTTAACCCAAACTCAACTTTCCAAAAACCCCAGTATCTCAATTGAAAATAGCTAATAGCCATGTTTGATAGAGCTGTGGGAAAGTGATTATAACTTATAATTTAACAGCTTATAGCTTATAACTGTGAATATAAGCTAATTTTTGACTTATAAATTAAGCTTCTCCTCCCCCACTCAAAGAATAAGTTGATTTTTGACTTACAAAAAGCTGTAAACTGTATTGTTAAGCTGAACCAAGCACATCAAAATAGCTTAAATTAAACTAAAAATTAAAATAAATTAAAAATAAATCCTACCAAACAGGACCAATGTTATTGTCACAACTCACCATCACACAAACTCTTAAGACGAGAAATTAGATTTTACTATATCCTAAACATTACACTTTTACGTAAACTAGCTACCTTTGGGAGTGACTGTTTTTTTTCACTAACAATTTTACATATTTTTTTTATTAAAATATTTTTTGAAACAATAAATTATTACAAATTTTATTAAAAAATTATAATATATTTATTACAAAAATATAATAAAATTACGTAAAATTTCTGTAAGTATTTGTAAATGTATAATAAGAGTGGATTCCCAGTTAGTGTTTTGTGGGGCCTTTTGTGGACCACTGTCCACTAAAGTAGTGAAATTTGAAGTCCCAATAAACATCGTACGAACTTCTTTGTTAACTAGGGACAGACTAGGCGTCTGGCAGTGGCATTTGTATTTGTTGTTTGTTTGTGTTTTTATTAACTGATAACTAACAACTCATAACAAAATCCTTTCATAAAGTAGATTTCAATGCCACTCCACCCTACTAGTCTATGCACTATAATGTGCTGCTATTGGCCCCATTTGCTTTTCTTTCTTTAAAAAAAAAAAAAAAAAACCTTTTGGTAATAAAATTCTCTTAATTTAATTAGGAGATAATGACAAGATTAACCCCAATTAGGAATTGATTATTTTAATTAACTTTTAATTTTTTATAAAAAAAATATATGCAGAAAAATAAAATGAGTGATGTGATAAAATATATAATGATTTTTTCATTAAAAATCAAAGTCTCCAAACGGGTTATAGAAAAACAATAGAAATAAATGAGAAAGAAGAGAACGTGATATGAGTAACGGTGATATTGTGTGATCGTGTGTTATCATTCAATAAGTAGTTTGCAATAAAAATCACAATAATGTTAGATTAGTTAGAGATAAGATTTATTCACTTATTTTTATTAGCTAATGACACCGCGTAAAATAATATCATCATTATACTTAATATTTTTTTCCTATATAAAATATTATTACATATCTTATCTTTTATATTTTTTAATTATGTTTTACTCCTAAGCTAAATTATCAAAAAGAATAAAATAATAGTCTCAGCTCCAGCCAACCTAGCTCCCACGACTCTGTAGCATCGGAACAAAATCCTTTTTCTTCTTCTACTACAACTGCAAAGTGCAAACTATCACCGTCTCCTTTTCCTCTCACTTCTGCGCAACTCTTTCTCCCATTGCAACTCTCTATATATCTTTATAAAAATTATCAATCATGAAATTAACTTTATATGATATAATTTGTAATTACAGAGAAAGGGAGAAAATCAAAAGATTTTTTTTCTATTTTACACATAGACCATTTGCAACATAGCACATATTCACTAAAATGCAATTCTTTATTTTTTGAGACAGTGATTTGTCAAGGTTGCCAGGTCTTTTTTTTTTTTCCTCTCAGTTTTTTTTATATGTTTAAAGGAGAGAAAGTCTTACAGGTTCAGAATTCAGACATTGACATAAAGCAATATTGTTAAAATAATTGATTTATATAAAGCAATCTCTTTAAAATAAGAAAAATGATTGGGACCTCTAATTTAGAGGTACCACTAGTGATGTGGCAGTGGGTCCCCCACTGCCACAGCCAATCAGGTGTCTTGAATTTTTTTTTTTTTTTTTTTTCCCCTTTTCCACCTCATTAGAGGTGGTTTAGAGTTACCTTTTTAGAGGTATGTAGCATGGTTGTTAAAATAATAGTAGTGGTAGTAGAAGGACACATGGTTGTTGACTTCATTTGACTACTCTCCGTTAAAAAATAGAGGCCAAACATGTCTTAAAAAAAAATATAAAGTAAAAAAATTACTTAAAAAGTTAAAAAATTATTCCTATTTATTAAAAAAGTATTAAAAAATTAATTTTACACATAAAATTACAATTCACAAATCTGACCGGTTCAGATCTGTGCTGCGTTTTTTAAGAAAAATCGCACAGTTGGGGTGTAATTTTAACACACTGTTGTTCGGCCTATGGGGGTCCATCACGGATCCCATTTTGATAATCTGAACCGTCAATGTGTAGAAATCGTCGAGTACTATATGTCTGTAAAAAATCACATTGATCGGATATCAATAACTATATGATCAAATCAGTTTTGTATAAAAAAAATGGATGGTGTTAAAGTTAACGGTTGAAAAAAAACAAATCTAATCAGATAGTTATTGATGATCAACGTGATTTTTTACAGGCATATAGTACTCAACGAGTTCTACACATTGAACGATTCAGATTATTAAAATGGGACCCGTGATGGCCCCCATGAGCTAAAAGCACCGTCCAGTGCAATGTCCAAAAAGTAGACAATTACTTTTTAGCATCTATTCAACCTGAGCAGATAGGACAGCCGTACAACTCACAATCTAATCTTCTCCTATATACTAATTTATACAATTTTTTAATACACATTTTTCCATAAAAAGTCCAAAAGTTAACCCAAACAATCATATTTTTTTCCTCAACTTTTTAATCCAAAAAGTCAAAAAGTGCACTTATTTAGGACACCCCAAACAACCCCAGAGTCTGGACTGTCTCACTCTAGATCCGAGACAGTCCGGTCTAGTTCGGCCAATCGAATCCACTTTTGAGTTTCTTTTCGACAATCAGAATCGTTCACATTTTAAAATTTGTTGAGTATATTATTCCTGTAAAAAATCACGTCGATCAGATAACGGATACTATGTATTCAGATCACTTTTGTTTGGAAAAAATGAACAGTTAGAAAATTAACAGTTCATAAAAAAGTGATCCAAATAGATAGTATCTGTTATCCGATCGACGTGATTTTTTATAGGGATAATGTCCTTGTTTGATTTGTTTTTCAGAAAAAAATTTGAGAAAAATTCTCTACAAACAACTTTTCAAGAGTAATCAAACCAAACAAATTTTTTTCAAAAAAAATCTCAAAATTTTGTTTGGTTATCTACTTTTTAAAGGGTTGGTTTGGGAAGTGGGTTGGCTTTTTGACTTTTTGTCTTTTTTGGCTATTTTAGCATGGGCTAAAAAGCTTGGTTTGGGAAGGATTTTTTGGCTTTTTTGACTTTTTTTGTGAGAGAAGAGTAATGATTATGGGTTGGATATGATGTTTTGTTTGTTGTGGCTAAAATAGCCTATTTTGTCTTTTGTGGCTAAAATAGCCAAAAAAACTCATAAAACCACTTCCCAAACGGTGCCAAAATCACTCTCTCTCTCTCATACACATTAAATCAATCACTTTTTTTAAAACTCTCTCTCCAAAATAATTGTTCACAACCATTTCTGAAAAAAGGCAAACTAAGCAAATTTTTGTACTTTTTATCTCAAAAATTACTCTACAAATACAAACCAAACACACCCAATATACTCAACAAATTCTAAAATGTGAACAGTTCAAATTATCAAAAAGGGATCCAAAACTGAGCCCAATGGGCCGGACTGAACCCTCCAGTCCACCATCTGGACTGGTGGCGAGCCCAGCCAAAAAATATTGTACTTATTTGGCATGTTTGATTAGAAGGATTAGAGTATGGGATTGAGATTATTAATCCGTGGGCCCAAGTATCCTATGTTTGTTTTTTCATTTTGTTTTAGGATTATTAATCTAATGGATAATTAATCCAACAAATTTGTAGGATTATTAGTAATGGGGTAGGGGTGGGATTGTGAATACCACACTAATTTGATAGGATTATTAATACCTCACTATTAGTCTTGTGGAATCAAACATGACCATTATGTATTGTATTGAGAATCAACTAATAAGTTTTCTCTGATCACGAATTTGACCATAAAGAAATGTCTAGTCTTATGCCTTCAACAAATTCTTAGCAATATATATATATATATATATATTTTGGACCGTGCTACGTCGCTCAAAAATCCATCCCCCGAATCTCCCTAATTTTTTTTTTTTTTTTTTCAGAAGCAGGGGAAGGAGGAGGAGGAGGAGGAGGAGGGGGAAGGAGGAGGAGGAGGAAGAGGAAGGAGGAGTGGACTGGAGGGGGCCATAACAGTGGGAGGAGGTGGAGGTGGGGCCGGAGGCGACGGCGGTGGTGAGCAGATGATCGGCGGCGGCGGTGGTGAGCAGACGATCCTCTCCTCCTCTCTCCCTCTCCCTCTCCCTCTTTCTCTTTCTCTCCCTCTCCCTCTCCCTCTCCCTCTGCTCAGACACGACGAAGAAGAAGATGAAAAATAAATAAATAAATAAATAAATAATGCCCAAAACGACGTCGTTTTGGGCATTAGGGGGATTAGGGGGGATGTTTTCGAGCTCTCAAACATTATCCTTTTTTTTTTCTCTAAATTTTTAATTTTTATTATTGACCATACAATGGCTATAATTTTATGCTAATGAGATTTCGTGGGTATTTTATATTTTTATTTTGTTTGTCTTTTGGTAGGAAAATACTTACAAATATCAAGAGAATTACATCAAATTATACAATTAAATATTAAAAAAATCTAACAATAGTCAAGCAAAAAGAAAAAAAAGAGAAAGTCTAACAACACATTCCACTTGCATGTCCACCATAAAAAATATCAATAATAATAAAAAAAAATTATATGCAAATAGAAATTATAACTCCAATTTGTAAATCATATTATAGCTTCGTTTGGGAAGAGCTAAATTGGGCTTTTTTGGCTATTTTAGCCACAAAAAACAAAATAGGCTATTTTAGTCACAAAAAAACAAAACATCACATCCAACCCATAATCATTACACTCTTCTCTCACAAAAAAAGTCAAAAAAAGCCAAAAAGCCCTTTCCAAACCAAGCGCCCAGGCTAAAATAGCCAAAAAAGTCAAAAAGCCAACCCACTTTCCAAACCAACCCTATATTAGTCGGACTCAACTCGTATTTTGGAGAGAGCAATTCTATCCATACATGAAAGAGTTTATTAAGAAAGAAATATTGAATTCTAACTCTGAATTGAGATTACATAAAAGTGATAAGTTGACCTAGCCTAATTAATTAAACTTTGTCATTAGTTAGAGAAAGCTTTTATTCTCATTTTGCACATGTGTCAAGTGATAAATGATAATCCATTTGGAGTAAGAGTTTTTTATTTTTTTTAACGAAAATGAGCAGTAGCTCGAAATTTGGAGCCTGAATTTGGCTTGAAACAGAAAAGAGAGAGAGAAGGAGAAAAGAGGAAGAGAGGGAGATGGAGAGAAAGAGAGAAGCAGAGGGGAAGAGAGAGAGAGAGAGAAGACGATCGTCGCACAGCCGCCGATCGTCGCCCCGCCCAGCCGCCGATCCGCCGATCGTCGCCCAGCCCAGCCCCGCCGCAGCCTCCGACCGCCGTCACCCCGCCTCCGCCTCCTCCTCCCCCGAATATTATGCCCCCTCCAGTCCTCCTTCCTCCTCCTCCTCCTCCTCCTTTCTTCCTTCTTCTTCCTGGTCTTCGTTCTTCTTCTGCAAAAAAAAAAGATATAGAGAAGATGAAGAAGATGGAGTTGAAAATAAGAAAAAGAAAAAAAAAAAAAAAAAAAAAGGGGTCAAAACGACGTCGTTTTGACCCCTCGAGCCACAGTCGAGCCACAACTTTCGAGTTACAAATCGGAACCGTTTTTTTAAAATGTTTGAGAATATATATAAAATGTGTATTGTAATTTTTATTTTTTAAATATTATTTCATCTTAAATAAATATCTAGTGGGAAATTCATTAGCAAGGCAATTTTTTTTATTGTCCGGGTTTAGAAACAAAACTTGATTTGAACAATTGTAAGGTTGGTTTACCAAACTGCTTGTAAATTGGTTTCCGGCCCCCTTTTTTTTTTCCTGTTTTTTTTTTGTTGCCTTTTTTAGGTAATATTAAAATGAAGTTGTTTGACATGTGCTATGTAAGTGTATTTTTTGACTTTTTAATTAACAAATAACGAAAAAAAAGATATATGTTTGGGATAACTTTTTGATTTTTTACGAAAAGATATGTAATAAAATATTATAGTAAAATCAAAATGACAAGTTTATCCTTTTGACTTTTTGACTTTTAACTATTTGATTTTTTGGGTAGTTGATTTCAAAGGGCAAAATTATTATTTTGCCCTAGTGGCTTCCCCTACAAGCTACTCTTGAATAGTATATATTTTTTAATTTTTTTAGTAATTTTTTGACTTTTTTAGTTTATCTCAAACAAGGCCTTAAAAAAAAAAAAAATTAATGGCTTTATAAATTAAATATTTTGTTAATGTGGGCATATGTTAACCGACTTAAAAAATTATACATTCCATATGAAAGTGCATGTAAAAAAGAATTTATAATCTTTTAAAGTCATTTTACTGTGTGTTCTAAGGCCTCGTTTGAGATTAAGTTTTTTTAGTAATTTTTTGACTAAAATATGATGTAAACAAAACTAGTATGTTTGAGATGACTTTTTTATTTTTTACAAAAAGATGTGCAAAAAGTAGAGAGAAAATGAAATCTTTGACTTTTTGATATAAGTTGTTGGCTTTTATTTATTTAATAATTTTTTGACTTTTTAACTAAAATCACCACTTGTCAAACGAGATCTAAGAGCATATATTGGTTTTGTTTGGGAAGTGGGTTGGCTTTTTGACTTTTGATTTTTTTGATTATTTTAACCTGGGGTTAAAAAGTCTGATTTGGGAAGGGCTTTTGACTTTTTTAATTTTTTTATGAAAGAAAAAATGTAATAATTATGGGTTGAATGTGATATTTTATCTTATTAGACTAAAAAATTTATTTTATTTTTTATGACTAAAATAACTAAAAAAACCCCCAAATTAGGCTTCCCAAACGAAGCCATTAACAAAAACTCATAAATTAAAAACCCTCATAAGGTAAAAGGATGTTGATATCTAGACAATTGTTGAAAAAAAACAAAGGAAAGAAAAAAGAAAAGAAAGAATTAAAAACCCTAAAACACAGTTCCCAAACTCGATTTGAAAATCTAAACTTAAAAAAGACAATTCGCTTTTCAGTTGAGGAGTGTTTAAGCATCCTAAAATTGGAATGTCAAGTCTCATCTCTTGTTCTAGTGCTCCATCTTCAAACTCTGATCCTAAGCAAGCACATAGACATTTAGGGGTGGTGTGGGGTGATCTAAATAAGTATATTTTTTATCTTTTTATGAAAAGATATGTAGAAAAATAAAAAGATGATATGATGAAAAAAAGATAAAAAGATAGATTATTTTTGAGTTGCCAAACTTGACCTTGTTGAGAATTGTCTATGATCACATTTATATATTATATTTAGTACACTATTTCATTTGACATAATTGTAGTGTAATTTATGGTAAATCAAATACTATTTTTCCATGTAATACAATGATATAAAATGATATTAAAACAAAAAGGTGATATATAGCAGTCCAGTCCTCTTGCGAAACTATTACACTTGTGTTATTTTACATCTTCAATTATCACCATTACTCTCTTAATTATTAATATTTGTTTCCAAACTGTTAATAAAGTTATCATGCAATATTTTTGAAGTTACAAATGACTAAATAAAATTAAAAGGTTTAAATTTTAAGTAATTTTATACATAAATGAATTTTTTATTAGATTTTATTGTCGCTAAGACATAAAGATAATAAGATTCACATTAATAAATATACGTGTGACTCATGTTTTTGCATTTTGTGATTAAAAAATCGATAATAAAAAAATCTATTTATAATCATGGAGAGCATCCCCAATTCCAATATTTTCGACAAATTTGATGCATGCATGGAGAGCCCTTAAGGGGCTAAACTCTAAAAGGCACATGAGATTAACATTTTGGTGCATGGTATAATCATTTTTCATATGATATAGTCATTTATAATTATTATTATTTTTTTAAGATGATTTTATTCTATTAAATAACTTACTTAGATGCTCCATGAGTTGTGAATCTAATCAGATCCAATCCAATTTTAAACTATTGTGATATATAATCAATGAACCTAGACCTAATTTTGTTAAGAAAGAAAGAGAAGAGAGCATGTGGCAAACCAACACCATGTCTAACTTTGTTGGGGGTGCTATAATATTAATGCGTGCGGGAATGCACAATTTTTATTGCTGACCATCTTATCATGTTGTTCTTCACTTATCAAATATGTATTTTTTAATTTAATTTATTTATTAAATATTTGTTTACATCAAATGAATTTTTTAATTTTATTTTTTTATTAATACTTATTTTTTATTTTTTGTGATCAAACAATATAAAATTGTTGACATTATCAAACATCACTTTAATATTTCATGTTTACTCTAAAATTGAACCAAAGTTGGCAAACGTGGTATAAGGTAATGAAAATAGAGTATCGTTTAATGAATTATCATTTCTCAATGTAAGTATGAAAATTAAATAAAAATATTTGAAATATATATAAAAAATATTAAAATTCTAACATTTTAAAGATTAATTACATTTTACTCCTCAACTATCATTGGGTATCAATTTATCATGAACTAGTTTCTTCCGCTAGCAAAATTATTTTACTTTCCCATTCTAAAAGAGATATTTATACCATCTTTGACAATTTCAAGTGTATAAATGTACAATTTCAAAATTAAGAAAGTAAAATAATATTTAGTAATAGTTGAGAGAATAAACTATAATTAACTCTCATTTCAACCTTAATAAGGAAATGTTATATCAATCGAATTTAATCTCGCTCGAATTGCTTGAATTTTTGCATGCCGGTTGTTCAGCCTGTCGTCCAACATGTATTGATTAACATGTTGGTTGACAAGAGTAACAGCCACAATTGATAATGGTGACAACCGCGGTTAACAAGAATGACGCCAGTCATTCGCACAGTCATCGCACAGTCATTCGGTTTACATAATTTGGGCAATTCAGTGAATTCAAATTCAATGTATCAATCATTTTTTTGTAATTTTTTTTATGATGCTATACTTTCATATTTCTATATCATATTTATTATCTTATTTATCAATACAATATTGGTGTAATAGATCTACTACTTATATCTTCAATCAAATACTGACAATTAGATTGACACCTCAAATGATAAGATAAGATGGTAAAAATAACTAATCAGTATAATATCATTTCTTTTACTTATGTAAAAATTAATCACAAAAATTAGATGAGCTGTGATACAGAGCTTTAGGTGTAGAGCTCTAAATTGAGCTCTTTACAGTTGGCAAGGGTAAAGACAAAAAAAAAAAAAGAAAAAAAAAAAAGAAAGAGACAAATTATAATGGTAAAAAAGACAAATTAAAACTCACTCTTATTTTAAATGTCCAAAACATTTTTGAAATCAAATATAACCCTATTTTTGTCTTATTTCTTTCTTATATTTAAAAAAATGAAAATAAAAATTAATATTAGTGTATAAAATTGTCGTTTAGCTTGACCCATTAACCAATACATAACATTCTCGATGATGAGCCGCCCATCATGAAGTGTTTTTGGGGACCCTAAAAATTTACATAAATAAGGTAAGGCTCTATAATAAGTTTGGCTAAAAGTCTAATCATTTTTGCACCCAAAATAAAATATCAAGTCTAATCCAGTTCCAACATTAGGCTTCTTCACAGGGCTACAATGGCCGCCGACAATAATTTTGTACACTCTTATACACACACATATATAGATATGAGCAAAGTAATTTATAAATAAAAAATATATAAAATGATATCATTGCATTGGGGTTTATCATTCAAAATAAAATGTCTATTTAAATGACATTATTCAGGTTATTTTTGTGTTGTCGTGCTATTTTTTTAATGGATGAAGTTTCTCCTTAATCTATTTTATGGATTAGATGATAGATTGATGGAGCTCATCACAGATTTCATTTCAATGATATGAACGGTTAATGTGTAAAATTTATCGAATATTTTATTATTGTAAAAAATTATATTGATCATATATTAATAGATATTTGATTAGAACACATTTTTGTTAATATTTTTTTTTTTAAAAAAAATCATATTTATCATTGACAAAAATATGATTTGATTGAGGGGTTATCAATATCCGATTAACGTGATATTTTGTAGGGATGATAAACTTGACGAACTCTACAAATTTAACGGTTCAGATTATCAAGAAATGGGATCTGTGGTAAGTCCTACGAGCCCAACAACATTGTTTAATCCACAAAGTAGACTGAAAAGAAGCTCTTCACTTTTTTAATTAAGTGTTATTTAAATATATATATATTTTTTCAAATAACAAATCTTTGAATTGTTTTGAGAAGTAACTATTTAAATTGACTTTTAATTTTTTTTTTTCTTTTACTTGTATCCTAGAAACACTTGTTAGCAAAACTTAAAATTTTTTTTATATAAATATGAGCAATGATAAACTTATTATTTGATTGATCATTTATATTTATAGTTTAATAATGTAGCACAATTTACTTAATATTTTTTTGGAAAGTTGGTAAAAAACTGGCTTTTGACTTTTTACCAAGCTTTTTAACTTTTTGGAAAGTGATTTGGGAAGTTGGTAAAAAACTAGCTTTTTGCTTTTTAGTTTAATATTTATTTATGGTGTCAAATCAAATTAAAATGACCAAAATACCCTTACCCAACATAAGAATTTTATTTTTTTATTTTTTTTTCATAGACCCTAATTGTAATTTTACACCTGCGTTTTTAGCACTTGCCAAATCAATTTTCTGGTGTTTTTGGCACTTGCATTTTTGGACATTTTGTCCAAAAACGTGGCTTTTTGCTATGTTCCCAAAATGGCACGTAGGTCCTCTTTGGTACAGCTTAATTTCAGCTTATTTCAGCTTTCAGCTTAATTTAAGCTATTTTGATGTGTTTGGTTTAGCTTAACAATACAGATTATAGCTTTTTGTAAGTCAGAAATCAACTTATTCTTTGAGTGAGGCAGGAGAAGCTTAATTTATAAGTCAGAAATCAGCTTATATTCATAGTTACAAGTTATAAACTGTTAAGGTATAAGTTATAAACACTTTCCCACAACTCTACCAAACAGGACCTTAATGCTGGACCACATGCTAAATGCAAATACTCAATATTTTTATTTAGGATCTTATTAAGGACAGTCTTTAAAAAGAAAAATATTTCATTTATATAATTTCTTCTTTATAAACCCTCTTGAATAATGTGACCAAAGAAATAATTCGTGCTCTTACATTCTTTTCTTCTTTCAAATTTTTTTTGCCAACCTTATCACGTTGAGGGATTTATGGGAGCGAATTTTGTATCAATATAACATGGCTGTTTTAAAAATAAAAAAAACATGCTAAAAAAACTTTTAAAAATTATACATTCTCTCATTGGACTTTAATGCAAAACTTTTTGTACGAGGAAAAAGCTTTGGACCCCAGTGGGGGTACTGGGGGTCACATGTGATCGGTCCAAAAAAAAAAATTATTATTATTATTTTTGTTTTTTTCTTATGTTTTCCGCCAACTTCATGCTGCCACGTCACTGGGGGTGCAATCCCCACTGGGGGTCGGAAGCACGACTCTTTGTATAAATATACATATAGCCTCCGTTTGGGAAGTGGGTTGGTTTTTTGACTTTTTAAGCCTATTTTGGGAATATGGTTATAATCAGCTTGTTGGTGAAAAGCTGCTTATAAGCAGTTTTTTTGTGAGAGAGGAAGTGGGTTATAATCTGGGAAGTGGATTATAACCCACTTCCCAAAATAGGCCTTAGCTTTTTTGACTATTTTAACTTGGGTTAAAAAGTTTGATTTGAGAATAACTTTTTGGCTTTTTAACTTTTTTGACTTTTTTTTGTGAGAGAAGAGTGTAATGATTATGGATTAGATGTGATATTTTATTTGTTGTGACTAAAATAATTTATTTTATCTTTTATAACTAAAATAATCAAAAAAAAAAAAAAAAGTCACAAACTCATATTCCCAGTGCCTATAGACATGTATGTATGGTCATGCAATAATGGTTCATGGAGATTAGTAGTTCAAAACAAAGCTGATGGAGATTGTGTGCTGGAAAAGTAAGTGGAAGACCTAATAATGTTTTCTTGTAAGGCTTTTCTAATTGGCCAAAATATAAATGTTTATTTTTAGTGCTTTGATGGTTGCAATGATGTTTGCAGCTGTAGCACTTTGTTTTGCACTCTTCAACTACCCAAACACACAAGAGAAGAGTGTCCAAATAACGACGTTAAAATGGGAAATCCTAACAATCCCGCTACATACACCCAGTGACGTGGCGATGAGGTGGCAGCTGATGTGTAATCTCAGCTGAAAAAAAAAAAAAAAAAATGAGGAAAAAAGCGGGAATTTCTGTCTGTCTTCGTCTTCCCTCGTATCTTCTCATCTCTCGCCACCATCGTCGTCTATCCTCGTCTGTCTTCCCTCGCCTATCCTCACCTCTTGCTGCCATCCTCCTCCTCCACCATAGCTGGCCGGAATTTCTGCAAAAACCAGTGGCTAGAAGGATTGAAATTCTCCGTATGGGTTGTGGAAGTGGGTCTCAGATGTTAACTCAGTTCTTCATCAGAAGAATGTGAAATTTCCTTGTCTTCCACCATATCAGATTACGAGCTCTCATCTATCCTCAGAATTCCTGTGAGTTTGCTCTGTCTGGTTTTGCTCTGCTGTCTCTGTCCATCAATCTGGTTTATGAGGTAAAAATTAAATTTCATATGCTAAGGTAAAAAATCAATTTCATATGCTCTGCTATGAAATATATTCTGTAAATGTGCTCTGCTATGAAACTATAATCAATCTGTGGACAAATTAGGTAAATGTGTTAACTGTGGACAAATCTGATAACTGATCTGACTAACTTGGCTACACTAGATTGATATAGTGAAACATGAAATATGAAATCTGGGCATTTTATATACAGTTGATAATTTAATCTGGGCATTTTAGCTCCATAATCTGAAATATGATAAAGTTCCATAATCTGGGCATTTTATATACAGTTGATAATTTTTTTTTTTTGTAATCTGTGTTTTTTTTGAAATTTGAATCTGTAATCTCTTAGTTGTTTTATATTTTCAGGAATTCTGAATCTGTTATTAAAATTAAATTAAATCTGAACAACATGTCTGCAACTTGAGAACTCTAGCTGACTGGATTTTGCGTTTTCTTAGAAAGTTAAACAATGTGTTGTCTAATTGAAGCTCCTCAAAGGGGTGGAAAATTTTGGTGCTTTGGCTCCAAGATATTTCAATGTAGGCAAGAAAAATAATTGGGGTAATCATGCATATTTTAACTCTTCAAATAATTTCTTAATGAATATGTAGATGGTTTTGTCTTTCTATCTGATTCCTATGATCTATTTTCCTTTCCTAGGACTCAAATCAGTTGTTAAAATTTCATGTAATTCTGTTAAGGTTTTTCTTCAACTTCTAGGAACTGTTATGAACTAATTTCCTGATCGACTAAAGTTTAACTGCAAGTCACAGATTTACATAAAATCTGAAACATGAAGTTTAGCTCCATAATCTGTAATGATATTTGTTTAATTGTTATTTCAGTACGCAAAGTGGAGAAATGGAGGTTGATTCAAATGTTGAAGGTGAGAATCCTTTAATAAATGAGGGTGAACACGTTGAAGAACCTAAAAAGGGTATGTGTTTTAGCTCAAGGGAAGAGGTGTACACATTTTATGGCAAATATGCTAAGCATGTCGGATTTGCTATAGCTCATAGAGCACAACATATTGGAGAGGATAGGAAATTGATAAACTCTGCAATTGAATGTTCTCGAGCGGGGCAGAGAAGAAAGACATCAGAAGTCAACCCTCTGAAGCCATGTTTGTCTACAAAAATTGGTTGCACAGCAAGGGTACGAGGTAGTATACAAAATGATGGGAGATATAAACTAACCACAGTTAACCTTGAGAATAATCATGATTTGATTCCCACCGACTCACGTCATTTTCCAATGAATAAGAAAATTCTTACTCCTGTGAAGAGAAGATTAGAAATTAATGATGAAGCAGGGATTGGGGTGTCTAAGAACTTTCATTCAATGGTTGTCGAAGCAGGGGGATACGAGTCATTGACATTTGACGAGCGAGATGCAAGAAATTACATTGAGAGAGCTAGAAGGTTGAGGCTTGGGGAAGGTGATGCCGAATCACTTCAAAGTTATTTTATGAGGATGCAAGCACATAGTGAGAGATTCTTTTATGTGATTGATGTTGACGAGGAGTTTCGCATTAGAAACTTGTTTTGGGCTGATGCAAGGAGTCGGGCGACTTATGAAGCATTTGGAGATGTCGTTTCATTTGACACAACTTATTTGACGAACAAATATGACATGCCATTTGCTCCATTTGTCGGAGTTAATCACCATGGTCAGTCCATTTTGCTTGGTTGTGGATTGTTGTCTAGTGAAGACACTAACACATTTGTTTGGCTATTCAAGTCATGGTTAAGTTGCATGTCAAATCATCCGCCAAAAGCTATCATAACTGATCAATGTAGAGCTATGCAAAATGCTATAGAAATTGTGTTTCCAGAAGCTCGACATCGGTGGTGCTTATGGCATATCATGAAGAAAATTCCGGAGAAGTTGAAAGGATATGCTGAATATGAAGCCATAAAGTTGGCTATGCAAAATGCAGTTTATGACAGTTTGACAAGAGCTGAATTTGAGAGTAAATGGAAAGAGATGCTTGCAACATTCAATCTTTATGATAATGAGTGGTTGGGGGTACTATATCATGAGCGGAATCGATGGGTACCTATTTATGTTAAAGACATTTTTTGGGCTGGCATGTCAACTACACAACGAAGTGAAAGTATGAATGCGTTTTTTGATGGATATGTAAATCCAAAAACTACATTGAAGCAATTCGTTGAACAATATGACAATGCCTTGAGAAATAAGGTAGAGAAAGAGAAGAAAGCAGACTTCAAGTTTCGACACAAATTGTTTGATTGCCTAGCTATATACGGGTTTGAGAAGCAATTTCAGCAAGCCTACACCAATGCGAAATTCAAAGAAGTTCAAGGAGAGATGAAGAGATTAGTTTACTGTCAGGCGGTGATTGTGAAAGAGGAGGGATCAATTTGTACATATAATGTCCAAGAAGCGATGGTTGTTTCTGAGAAGATGAAGCATGTGGACTTTGTTGTCTATTTTAATTCAAATGAATGTGAAGTTCAATGCATATGTCGGTTGTTTGAGTTTAGAGGCATTATGTGCGCTCACTCACTTGCTGTGCTTGTCAGAAGATGCATAAATGAGGTGCCAAGTAAATACATTTTGCCCCGGTGGAGAAAAGATGTGGATAGAGAATACGCATGCATCAAAACCACATATACCGGCTTTGGGAATGATTTCAATGCAAGTACCTATGAGAGGATGAACAAAAAATTGATTGCCATTGTTCAACTTGCTGGTCATTCTGAAGGCAAAACTAGAATTGTAGACCTTGGGTTGGATGAAATCAATGAGAGAGTCACGAAAGAAGAATCCGGTTATGGGAGTAATTTACCATGTTCAACAAGAAGTCCGATTCACACCGGTTCTACACAAGGAGGTAGTAGTAGGAAGGTGATTAGTCCTTTGGTTGCTAGGCGAAGAGGTCGTCCAGTTACGAAACGGAAGGTTGCCAAAGTAGATCAAATTGTTAATCGGTTCAAGGCAACAGCAAAAAAACAAAGAAAAGCAAAGGTAAAACGTGTATTCAAATGTTTTTTTTGACAAAGTATAGTGAAGTATGTAAAAGCAATTCATACATTTGAATATGTAATTATTCTTCAAAACATGCAGGCTGCTAAGTTGCTCCGATTTGAACCTGAAGCTCAAGCTCAAGCTCAAACACCATATTATTCTTACATGGTTGGCACAGAAAATAGTATGTATGCACCGGTACGTGTTCCAAAGAGGCCTTCATGTATTTTTACAAAGTGTATTCGAAAGAGTACTTCATGTACTTTTGCATCTTTCTATTGTTCTAACATGTACTTTTTGCAATGAATTGTCATAGGTGGCCCATGGTATTGGAGGCACATCTCTTACTCCATCGGACTTCATAAGTGGCACACAGGGAAGTTTGATGAGTGCTCCAACTCAGATTTATGGTTCTGCATCGGGAAACTTAGATATTACAGACTTGTTTGACTAGTTTCTATGTATTCCAACTGTTTGTTTTTGAGATTGGAAATTATGTAGTTTCTACGTATTCATTACTTCATGTACTTTGATGTTGAGAAGACTGAATATTATGTAGTCTACTATTATGAGTTTCAAAGTTTGTTATTTAATATACAGTGTTTATTTAGCATGTTCAATTTACCATGTTCAATAGTTTACCTGTATTCAACAATAGTTACCTTGTATTCAACAGTTTCCTGTATTTAACAATGTCCATTCAATGAGTAATGAAGAAAGTGTACAAATTTGAACAAGCCATTTTCCATTCCACTAACAACAAAAGAGGTACAATAAGTAGGTTTCAATACACAACAAAACATGACTTCCTCCAAAACATCACAAAAGTATGAAGTCTACGTCAACAAGTTCAAGGAGACATGTACTTCTACTTATTACATATTCATAAGTTTAAAGGCACCAATTACAAACAACACGGACAACATATATATCAACTTCTGCATCTTTGCGATCTGCATTCGAAGTTGTTCCGTCAGCTGTATTTGTTGTTCAGTCATAGCTTGAAGTCGTTCGGTCATCACTTGTTCGCCAACAGTTGGGACTTCGTCTGTTTGAATTTGATGACCTCCATATTCTGGATTCGTAGGTAAACACCATCCGATAAAACCACAAACATTACAATAGTAGAATAACTTGTTCTTGTTTAGCTCGGTTTGTGATAATTTGATGGTGGCTTGTTTGTTACATGTACGACAAATTCTGTTCACGTATGTCAACCAACCTGAGCTACTGCCACTAACACTTGAAGTTGACATCTGCAAAGAGGGACAAATAGCAATTAAAAATAGAAGATGAATGCTGAAGATGAATGATCTTATATATTCAATTACAAATAGAAGATGAATATCACTTAAAACATAAATTTGAAATATATATATTCAAATGATGATGAATGCTGAGGTCACTAATGCTACTTGTCTTATTCCTCCCTTGTTTTGAAATTTGCCCATCTGATCTGTTGGTCTGCTCCTTGGTTTAATGACTTGTATTCAGTTGCTGGTTGTGGGTTTCTGGGTTGGTCTGTTCTGTTGGTTTCTCTGATCTGTTGGTCTGCTCTCTGGTTTAGGCTCAAGTCTTTGTGCTGTGTTGTGGTTCAGTGGTTCACTGGTGTGTGTTAAGGTTGGTTTTGGTGCCTACCAGTATTTCAGTGGTGTGGGTTATGGTCTACCATTGAAGCAATATTAGAGTGAATGGTAAAGGCTTTGGTGCATGACTCTGTGCAGTGCAACTGTATGGGGAGAAAGTATGCTGCTGATCTAGGGTGTTGCTATAGGATTGGGTCTAAAATGTGGATCAAGGCTGTGGTTTCTCTGTTAATGATCTTGTGTGTAATTAGCATCATGTGTATTGCTGCATTGGGAAAGCCCTGTGGTCTAATGCATGACTCTGTGGCTTAGAGGCATGCTAATTAGCATCATGTGTATTGCTGTTTGCTGTAGCTTAGAGGCATGCTAATTAGCAGATTTTTGGGTTGCAGATTTTTGGGTTTTAGTACTCTGATTTCTCTCATATGTATGTATATGTATCATCAATGAATTTATGTATATATATATAAGACACTTCAATAGTACCTGACTTAGCAGAATATGTATATGTATCATGTGTATATGTACCTGACTTAGCAAAATCTGATATACAAATTCATATACTTATGAATCATATACAGAAATTTAACCATATACAGATGACTTTTAGCAAAATATACAGGTATATATACATATGAATCTGAGTATGAATCATATACATATGAAAGTCATATGAAAGTCATCTGTACATATACATATGAATCTGAAAGTCATCTGTAAATGTAATATGTATATGTATCATCTATGATTTAGCAAAATATGTATATGTATCATATGTATCATCTATGTATATAAAAAATCTGATAAAAGTCATCTGTATATGAATCTGATAAAAATCTGATATAAGACACTTCATATGTATATGTATCATCTATGAATTTAGAGTTCTGACCAAAAGTTAAACAATTAGACCACCTTCACCAATTATGCACCTTCAGAAGCTGAAGGAAATTTCTGAGCTTCTGTTGTGAGCTCACAACCGAAGCTATCATTTCTTTTTTTGAAGCTCATAACATATGTACCTTCAAGAGCTGAAGGAAATGAAGCTATCACAACAGAAGCTATCATTTCAGAAATTTCCTTCAGCTCTTGTCAACAGAAGCTCACAACAGAAGCTATTACCTTCACCAATTATGCACCTTCAGAACCTTCACGAAATTGATTTAATGAAGAAATTATGCACTGGAGAAATTGAACCAATTGATTAAACATTTCGTTGGGGAATTTCATCGAACACGTTTAAGGCAATGAAAGAGTCGAACTGAAATGGCCACAATTCGTAAATGAAAATGCCACAATTCCCAAATCAAAAGGAAATTTCACAGATAATAGATAGAAAATTCACAGATAATAAATTAAATTTCACAAATTTCCCAAATGCCACAATTCATCGAACAGGAAATAGATAGATAGATAGTGATGTGTATACGCAGATATATGATGTGTATACGCAAATATACATACAACGATGATATATACATATATATATAGGAAATAGATATATACATATATATATATACACACAGATATACATTGATCAGTTATACATACAGTTCAAGTGAAGGGAATGAGAGACAGAGAGATTCGCGAGTGAAGGGAGGGAACGAGCTGTCGGTGTCGGAGTGAGGTGAAGGACTGGTCGCCGGCGTCGGAGTGGGAGTCAGGCGTCGGACTGGGACTGGTCGCCGGCGTCGGAGTGGGAGGGTACCGTTGTTTGAGGGGGGAGGGGGGAAAATTTCAAATGAAATGGGAACCTGTTTGTTTGGTCTTACACCCAGTCACGTGACTATCACGTGAGGTGCCACCTCACTGGGTGTCACTGGGGGTCGGGGAAACTGGGTGTATGAGGCATTTTTGAAATCCTAATTAGGGTTTTGTCTTTGTTTTTCATGGTTCCCAAAATTACAGTGTCACGACCCAAACCCGGCCCTATGGGTTTAGCACCGTAACCGGCCAGTAATCCGAGATTACCGAAGGCCTGCTTAACAGTAACACAGTAAAACAGAGTACAGGGCCTGGCGGAAGCCAATACAGTAATAAAATAATGTCCAATGAGCTGTGACAGTCTGTATGCCAAAAGATTTTTTTCATGCATTCATATAAACAGTCAGTAACAAACAGTATCTACAATATATACCATCATTCAAGTCGGGGACTTAATCCCCATTAACAGTACAGTACAGTCTATACAGTATTACAAAACAGTGAGTCAGTGCAAAAAGGGGAAATACTAAAACACCCCTAAGCCTTAGCATGACAACTCGGAACCTCGCAGTAAGGCACGTAGGCTGGCTTGACAAAACTGGAGCTCACTCCGACGCTTCTAGCTTTGATCCGGTGCCTGTACACCTACATATATATATATGAGCAGTGAGCTAAAGCCCAGTGAATAAGATAAAGCATAAAGAGGTTATGAATGAATGTCCTTACAGTAATGAAAACAGTTCATTAACCAGTATTTCAGTCTTTCAGTGTTTCAGTCAATTAGTCATATGTGGTACACCCATTAGCCTATAAACAGTAGGTCCAAAAGGACCGGGTCTTAACAGACCCAACAGTAATGATGGCCATCAATCAATAAACAGTATGGTTCCACAAGGGAACCGACAAAGCTCTGTAACAGTAACAGTAAACAGTAAGTGCTAAGGATGCCACAATACAGTTCAGAATACAGGACATACATTCATTCAGTAAATAATATCGGTTCAATAAACAGTTCAGTTCAGTATTCAAAAGATAACCAATTTGAACATATCTTTACACAATCATTACTCACAAAGATTGGGCTACAGTATGCTAGAGCGCGTTTCCCTAGTCGCCAACCCTACACAGTTAACAGATCGAACACACTAAGCTATATAGTTGGGAAGGATAATAACTTAATCCTTAAATGCCTCGGTGTGTTCTACACCTACATCCTCATTAAGATGCCTTAAATACGCCCTAGGAATGCCTAGGATGGAAAGAGGATGCAAGGATGCACTTAGAAAACATTTGCAGAATTTTCAGTGAAACAGAGTCCCGCTCGAGCGCAGGTTTCCCCGCTCGAGCGGACAAGCAAACAAAGGTACCCGCTCGAGCGGCAACATCCCCGCTCGAGCGGACCAAAAAGTACTGGATAGGTGAAATTTCCGCTCGACGCCCGCTCGAGCGTGTCACCCAGTCCTCCGCTCGAGCGCCCAATACTCCGCTCGAGCGGACTGATGCACAGTGCAAGATGCTGGGAGCTCGATTTCTCCGCTCGAGCGCTACTTATTCCGCTCGAGCGGACAACAAAAATCTGGAAATCCCAGATTTGAGTCCCAAGCTCAAAACCAAGTTCAAAAGCAATATTTTCGATCCTCTTGGGCTATTTTCTGGAAAAACTCTTGCAAACTCAATGTACAACAAGTTTCAAAACTCAATTTAAGAAATCAAAGCCCAAGGGTATTTAATTCAAACTCATTTTCAAACCCAAATTTCATGAACATGCATGATCATACTACAAAGTGACATGCATGAGTTTAAATCAAATCAAAGCTTCCATTTCAAGCTCTCATGAGCTCTAAGTTCCAAAAACAAGTTGAAAACATGGACTAAAGTCTAATTGTGAACATGCATGTACAATTTTACCATGAAATCAACTCAAAACTCATCAATTCAAACATGCATGCATGAATTCTAGCATAATTCACCATGTATGAGCTACAACATGACTTAGTTCTACAATGAAGCATGAATCATGCAAGAACTAGCTCAATGACAACAATAAGAAGATAAATTTCCTACCTTAGTCTTGTATTCAAGGTTTAGGAGCTCAATTATGCCAATCTACACTTCCATTCCAAGCAAATCAAGCCAATGAACTCAAGTCTCTCACTTCCTCTCTCTCTAAATTCGGTTGTATGCAAGAAGAGAGCTGGGCAAAATGTTTTGTTTACATGTATAAAGGCCTCTAAGTGTGTTGCCTAGTGGTCCACTAGGGATGGCAAGATGGTAATTACGGCAACTTATGTGTTTGGCTTATTTTAATCTAATTTAATCATACCTAATCACATTTTAATTAAATATACTATAAAATCATATAAATTTCAATGATCCTAAAACATCAATCTATTTCTGGTTCGGCCACCGATAAGGCCTTCAATTGACAGTTTAAACAAAACAAACTGAACAGATAATCAAATAGTCAAACAGATAGAATGTAATTCAATACAATTCAAACAGTTATAGGCAATCAATTCAATTTCAGTTTTCAGTCAGTCAGTCCAGTGATCCAGTCAGTTCAATTACCAATCGTAATCAGTTTCAGTTTAACAGTGATCGGTGGTTAATCGGTAATTAGTAACGAGGGTTGTTACATACAGCCAGCTACTACTAATATAGCGTACTTCCACACACTCATCATTACTTACATTAACTACAAGCTACTTCATGCAGACTTTGGGCTATGTCTGTTTTTTTTGGGATTTGGTGGATTGAGTGCCATTTTGGGAATTCAAAAACGTGGCTGTCAAAAACGCTAGAAAAGTTATTTGGTAAGTGCCAAAAGCGCAGTCTTAAAATTACAAATTAGGGCCTATGAAAAATAAATAAAAAAATAACTCTCTTATGTTGGGTAAGGGTATTTTGGTTATTTTAATTTGATTTGACACCATAAATAAATATTAAACTAAAAAGTAAAAAGTCAGCTTTTTACTAACTTCCCAAATCACTTCTAAAAAAGTTAAAAAGCTTGGTAAAAAGCTAAAAGCTAACTTTTTACCAACTTCCCAAAACAACCGTAGATTGTAAGTTAGGTGGTACACAGGGATATGAGTATATAGAAAGATTGTTATACATAATTTTATTTGGGGAAATTGCAAATCTGAGAAGATTAAAAAAATTTATAAAATTATAAAAAAATTTATCAGTTTAATTATTAAAGTAAGTTTTACCACTGAGCCCCCGTTTGGGAAGTGGGTTGGCTTTTTGAATTTTTGGTTTTTTTGGCTATTTTAGCCTGCGGCTAAAAAGCCTGGTTTGGGAAAGGTTTTTTGGCTTTTTTGACTTTTTGGTGAGGTGTCATCTTGTTAAAAGACCAAATTGCCCTTTTCCAATTTTTTTTTTATTTTTTTAATTTGGGTTGGGATTTGGCATATTTTCTGTTTTTTTTCTTTTTTTTTTTCAATTTTGGCTTTTTGCTGAAAAAAAAAAAAATTTTGTATGTTTTTTTTCGGTATTTTTTTTATTACAATTTTGGCTTTTTGCTTAAAATTTTTTTTTTCTTTTTTTTCTGGATTTGGCATATTTTGGTTATTGTTTATTTTAATTTTTTTCTATTAGGTTTCGATTTCGCCTATTTTCGTAATTTTTTTTTTTTTTTTTGGGTTTGGATTTGGCTTTTTTTTTTTTTTATATATATTGGGTGTCGATCTGCCGACTTTTGCTTAAATTTTTTTTTTTTTTTTTTAATTTTGGGTTTGGATTTGCCATATTTTGGTTCTTCTTTTTTATTTTAATTTTTTTATGTTATGTTTCGATTTTGCGTTTTTTTTGTTTTTTTTTTTTTTGGGGGTTTCGCTTTGGCATTTTTTGCTTTATTTTTTTTGTTGACAATTTTTGTATGCTGGGTTTCGATCTCCCGAATTTTGCAAATCTAAATTTTTTATTTTTTATTTTTTGTTTGTTTTTTTTTTAATATATTTGTCAGATTTTGCGCTAATTTTTTTTTCCTTTGAATTTTTTTTATTTTGCGCTTGGATTTTTCGTATTTTGTTTAATTTTTTTTCCTGTTACTTTTTTTAAATTTTGGGTTTGGATTTGGCGTATTGTGTTTAAATTTTTCGATTTTTATTTGCGAATTTATGTTTTTGTTTTGTTATTGTTTTTTTTTTTTTATACTATAACTATGTTTTTTTGTAACTATGTTGTTTTCTTCTTTTTCATTTGTTTTTATTTGTTTCACCTTTTTTTTGTTTTTCCAAAAGCAAAATTCGTATGGATTGTTGTTTTTAAAAGTTAGGCACATCAGCAACGGGAATGGGTTACATTCCTGTAGAAACTCATACATATTGTACATAATAATATATTTGAATACAGTCTGTTTCACGTGTGTCATTACGTGACAACCATACGAAAATTATTTCGACTACTATATATTTCCTAACATTCCGTTATTACGCATGTAACATAATTTGTCACGTATGTGAAGGCGGACCAATGCCATATGGGGGTCCTCATCTCCAACCATTAAACCATCCTCGTCATGTTCAACTTCTGGTATGGCATTTAGTATTGTCATAGCCTCTTCCTCGTCACAGATTGGCTGAACAGTTGTTGGATTACCTGTGTTTCGCCGTATATAATTATGTAATGCCATTGACGCACCTACTAACTGAACTTGCACATTTGCAAAGTCATACCGAGGCATGTCTCGAATAAACCCCCATCGCTGTTTCCAGGAACCGAAAATGCGTTCCACTACACTGCGTAAGGACGAGTGCACTTTGTTAAATAATTCCCTTGGCGTGTTTGTCATCGCGTTCCGTTCAATACGTCGGAATTCTTGTTGGTGGTAACGGTGGCCTTTGAATGGTGCTAAGTAACCAATCCGGTTTGGATAGCCAGAATCGACAAGATAATATTTGCCTGCAGATATGACAACAATATATTTTCACAAAAAACGAACATTCTGCGTCATTTTCATATAACGCTTTCTCAGGAAATTTAATTATTTGTTATTAAATCTAATAACAGGACCATGTGTTACCTTCGTCAGGATGTGGGAAGGGGACATTGTCATTTGTTAGTATCTCGTTGAATATGCGACTATCATGCATACTTCTTTCCCATCCGCAAGAAATGAATATGAAACACATGTCAAAATCGACAGCGGCCATTATATTTTGTGTGTGACAGTATTTCCTACTGAAATATGTTGCCGCATCTGGCCCCGTAACCCATGCACTGACATGTGTTCCATCTATTGCGCCAATGCAGTCCTGTACACATGGATAAATTTTTTTGTTGCGTAAATTTGTAACAAGTGTTTCAAATTTGTCACGTGCAGTTAATAACAAAAACAAAATATATTGTCTTGATTTATATGTCAATCATGTTTTTCAGAAGTACCTTGAACGGTAGGTATTTCCGTCTAGACCGCACGTATGGATGTATACGATGCTGACTGTATGTAGGCCGGCAATGAACAACAGTGAACGCTTTCATGGAATTTAATACGTTATGCACGTGCCTCGACACAGTCTCCCCGGAATGTTGGAACCGTTCCTGGATTTCCCGATTTTGCTTCCCTTTCAAGACATGGATAAACATCGCAACGCTTTCTTCAACAGCTAAGCCATGTGGACGTTGCGGGACTTGTAACCCAAAATCATTTACTAATGTGTCACACAGTGCGGCAAAAACTTCCTTCGGCATGCAAACATTTTCCTCAAATCGACCCATATGCCCCGCATATAGTTCGCATATCCATTTATTCCCGGTTAGTATAGAAGTGCGACACGGCGTTTTATTCATGTCTTTTTCGTACCATTCTGTCGCCAACTGGCATGCTTGTAGAAATGTGCAGTTCTGTTCTTGTTGCACCTGGACCGCCATTTGATTAAGCATTTCCATTATTTCATCATGGTTGCTTCTATCCCAGGGATTCATCGCGTCATCGTTGATGCGAAACCTACAAAAGTGGCAGCCTCTCAATCAGTTGTCACGTGATTCATTGACTTAAATTATATTGAATTTTGCAATTATGAAATGGCGACATTGTTTTTAATCAAAGCAATGCTGTCACCAATGTCATGTGGAACGCATGATCATATGAATTGCACAAAAAAAAAGAAGCTGTTCAACTTATGGTTTAGAGGGGGCCATGGTGGTAACAACCACAAAACTACCCAGCAAACCAAACTAACAAATGAACTTGCGACATATAGGCATTCAGAAGCGTGCATCTAAAATGTAATTCCCTGTCTTAAACGAAGCGACACAAACTATTAAAACATAAACATCCCATTCATTTCCCAAAAACGAAGCACAACCATGCTTCTGGTCCGTCAGCCCATGCACTTACCTAAAACTTGTTGCTGCCCGTAGCTAGCAAGAAAAAAAAAAAAAAGACAGAATGCAAAACATGCACACACCACCATCCTGTTTTAGTACATTCCCAACAATACCATAAGTCTAAGTTTTAAAAAGGAAGACAAGGACATGCATCTTCAACACTCGTAACACCGATACATCACATCCGGCGACCCTCAAACAGGTTTGCAAATGGCGCCGACGCAGTACACTGGAGCTGCTTCTGTGTAAGCCATCCAATGATGTGGTCGTCATCAGGCTGGTACATCATGACCTCCCGGTAATCGGCGTTATCCATAAGTGTGGAGGCGAAGTGGAATAACGGCGTACCAACCAGGGATGGAATACTGCTCAGTTTATGCATGCACTTGGAAATAGTGTACAGCGATTCGTTGCCTGTGAGGTGCCTCACCGTGGCCTGCTGATTCTTCGAACGCACCACATCTGTCATTCTGTTCATGCTTTCCGCAATAACAGACGCACCACTTGTTGCCTTCTTCGACTTTGAAACACTTGTTGATGGCGTCTTTCTCCTTTTTGCCTTTTCAATCGGAACATGCTCCAGTGAAGAATCAGAATCCACGTCCTGTACTCCTGCAGGTATCGGATCAGCAAATGGCTGGGCTCCCAAACTACGCACTGAATCAGATGAGTCCTCAGCAGCTTCAGGAAGGTTCTCTCCCGGGGTCCAATGGTGCTTCCCAGTAGCTGTTGCCCCCATGAAAACCGTCTCCATCAAGTCACGGTGTTCCAAAGTTTTCTTCCTGAACTTCGCACACGCCTTGTTGATCTGCAGAAATTTAGATGTATAAAAGAGGTATACGTTATATTTCATATAAATAAATTGTATTGAAGTTGAATGAAGAAGTAAAAAATGTACTGGTAAATGACAAATATAAAACTTGTTTGTACATGTACTTACTGATTCCATCTTGTCCCACTACTTGTCAGGTGCCTGAAACAAACCGGTGTCATAGTCAAAGCTTATCCCGGACACTCCCTTGCTTGAATCCATCAACTTTGTCCACGCTTGCCACTCTTTTTTCAAGCTCATGTACTTATTCTTCAACTGTTTCAGTCCATGTTTTTTTCCTATTTTTCTCTGAAATTTCCTTGACAACGACTTGTACCCTGTCTGGCTGAGGACTAAGAATGGCCGATTTCCTTTACTAATCTCATTTGCAATCAGCTGGAGGAAAACTCGGACTGAGTTACTGTCCCATGAGGCCTGGTGGATTAACTGAGTTTGTGTCTCTTCAAGACTGGTTGACTTGTCACTGACAACGCCTTTGCTTTTCGAGTGGTTACGCGGCAAAGTACGTGTGGAAGCCATTACTAATGTACGGTTACAAAAGATTACCATCACTTTTTGGTTGTTATATACACACGCATAAGCCATGACACATTAATAACAACAAACAGAGATATATGATGCTGAAGTTAAATTTGCATATACCCATTGAACATTACTAACGTACGTACACAGTTAGTAGTGGACAAAAATATGATTGTTAGTATTACGGCTCCCATATGCGACAACATACTACCAACATACTACAAACATACTAACTACATACTAACAACATATTCAAAACATACTAACGTCTTTGTACATACTAAGAACATGGTAACGGTGCTTACATACGGCACAACAAAATGACAACGACAATGCAGAGCACATACACAATGGTCTTAAGCATACGCAAGGATTGTTGAATGTCTATGACATCAGCCCGCAATTGCATGGCAATTTCATCGCCGGGTGACGCATAGCCTTGGTTCTCATGCCTTTGTTCTTCACACCAACCAATCCAACTGACACAAGGCTGATGAGTGAAAATTATGGAACTATTAGTTTCATGGGTTGTTAATGTTCATTAAGTTATGACCGGTAAAGATTGGGTCACTCACCACAGGGCGGGGACATACAAAGTAGGAACGCCCTGGATTTTTGGTGGACCTGGAAATCCTAACAATACACGGGCCATATCCACAGGCACACATTCGTCCTGGCCATGTACTGGAAGTTGCAGTAGAGGTGAACGACGCCATGCTACGCTTTAATATGAAGTAAATTTACATGAATCAACATGAACACGATGAGTACTCAAATTAATAAATCTATGTTGTAATATATTTTGATAATATTTTTTATGATAGCCAGCAAAATGGATTTCTGAATATATTTGTACTACATTTTGTACTAATTAAATTTTGTCATATATGTATAATAAAATTTTTACACTCTTTAGTTTTTAACTCTAAATTTGTAATATATAATATTAATACGTTATTAATATATTTCTAATGTGTTTTTAATATATTTGTTAATAAAATGTTTTTTTTAATATATTTGTAATATAAATTTCATATATTTTGTAATTTGTTGGATATATATGTAGATAATATATGTACCTTCCTTCCCAAATTTAGTGCTACACTCTTTTTTATCTAATTAATTTATTTTTTAGAAATGAGAATTGAGCATTTCGTATTGAGTAAAAAATAAACGCAAAGTAATACATCTAATTCGTAATGTATTTTCAATATAATTTTTTTATTATTTTGAAAACATTTTTGAATATATTTATGATAAAGTTTTTTCATAATTAAATGTAGTCATATCTGTTAATAAAACTTTTACACTCTTTATTGTTTACCTCTAAATTTGTAATATATAATATTAATACATTATTAATATCTGTCTAACATTTTTTTAATATATATTGAAAATAAACTGTTTTTTTAATATATTTGTAATATAAATTTCATATATTTTGTAATTTGTTAGTAATATATGTACATAATATATGTAGCTTCCTTCCCAAATGTAGTTCGAAAATAGTTATGGTGCTAAAATTTTTATTTTTTAGAAATGAGAATTGACCATTTCGTCTTGAGTAAAAAATAAACGCAAATTAATACATCTAATTTGTAATATATTTTCAATATATATTTTTTCTTTTTTGAAAACATTTTTTAATATATTTATGATAAAGTTTTTCATAATTAAATTTTGACATATACGTGTAATAAAATTTTTACAGTCTTTACTTTTTAAATCAAAATTTGTAATATACATTTTACATATATTTTTTTAATATCTTCGTAATATATTTTAATATATTGCTTAATTGTTTACAATTTTTAATTTTTTTTTTTTGGTACTATAAGTTATATATATTTTGACAATTTGTTGTTAATGTCTCTAACTTGTAACCCAAATTGAGTTGGAATTATATTTTTTATGTAATTAAAAAAAATTTCACAAATAGGAATTGAGCATTTCTATTAGGCAACAATCAAGGTTCAGCATTGACTATGAACAAAAACATATAACAAATCTGCCCCAAATTTGTGATAACCGACCAGATACATAGAAGAGATTTGTTAATTAAGAAAAAAAAAACAGATCCAGATTTAAGATCTGCATTTCAAAATGTAGAACAGCATTTCAAAATAAGATCCAGATACAAGTCGTCGAAATAGAACAGCATTTGTTATTTATAAAAAAAATATATATATATATATATAAGATCTGCATTTGAAACTATAACCGAACAGATACAAAAATTGTAGAACAGATTTGCATTTCCTTGATTGTTTAAACAACGGTGCCTTCATACATCTGGCCCAAATTTGTGATTCTGAACAGATATATAAGATCAATAGAGCTGATTTTCATAAATCAGAACAACTATTTCAATCAGATCCGATATTATATATATATATATATGTATATATACAAATCTGCCCCAAATTTGTTGGATGCGAACAGATTTCGAACATAACAACAGATCTAAAAGACCAGATTTATGGATGAGACAGATCGGTGGCCGGTCTGTGTGTAATGTAAGTGTAATCAACCCAATAACGACCGTGAGGCAACAGATCGGCCATGAACCGATGCTGTTATGAACATAAACTACGCAGATGGGAAGAAGAAAAAAGAAATCAGATAGGCCATATATTATCACCTGCAGATCGGTTTGAGTGTGAGAGACTTGGTTGTTGTTCGCTGCCGCGGTTTCGATCTCCGGTTGCGGTTTCCTCTGCCAAGGTCGGTCGGACGGCCTCCAATAGCTCCGTTCTTCTTCTCCTCTGCTTTGCAATGGGTGTGTATGAGCTCTAATGTGAGGCGTATCCTGCAGATGGAGAGAGTTTAACCTCTCGGGGCAATTCGGTAAATTTACACGACACAGCCTCGCCCAACACCCATGAAATGAGATTTTGTCGGGACGTGGCTGAATTAGCCTTTTTTGTCGCGACTTGGCTAATTTAGCCTGGGTTTGCCTTCCCAAACGACGCCTGAAATGTAATTTTTGTTTTTTTTGTCATACATTGAAATACAATTTGCCGATTTTATTTCATATAATACTTGATACTCCCCCGTCTCAAAATAATAATTCCTTTTAAGAAATTTAACTTTTTTTAGTAATACAATTATTGCGCTTTAAAAAAATTAATTTTTCAAAATTACCTTTTGATAGTACATTTTTTTTGAAAATATCAATCTCATAATTGTACTATTTATGTTATTAATGAATTTAAAAGAATGGAAAAATAAGAAATTTATATTATTTTTGTACTTAATTTTTGAAAATGGACTAATATTTTGGAATAATGAAAAATAGAATAAGGGACTAATATTTTGGGACGGATGGAGTATTGTTTTCATTAGAAATTTGTTAATCGTATTAATGAAACAATGATATTGCAATCTCTTTTGCATTAAAATGTGTACGTTACGTTCTATATCTTTGTATCTTCATACCATATATAAAATGGAGGTCAATGTAATTATGTTAAAATTGTGAAACTTGTTATATTTTTTCTAGGTCTCAAGGGAGGTCAGTGCAATTTACCCCTTTTTTTATCTCATTTTCTTATTCATAAACACAAAGTAATAAGACTCACGTCAATAAAAATAAATAAGACATGCTCACTTGTGTCTAGGAGTAAGAAATGTAATTATATGCAATATTTTCTTAATATAAGAATAATATTATACATAATCTTATTTCTTATATCATTTTCTTACTTTTAGACACAGTAATAAGGCCTATGTCAATAAGGTTGTGTATAAATTTTAATAGGAATTTGAAAAGAAAAGAGAAAAAAAAGTGTATGAAAGGAGTGTAAAACCTAATTATATTTAATTTATTCATTTTCTTTTCCTTTTTAAATTTCTATTTAATTTCATAATCTAAATACATAATAATTGAACTTAAATGGAACTCCATAATTTTCCGATGTAGGGCGACGTTGATTATGATCCTAAGGACGACGTGCTTTGCACCACACAATTTAATTTAATTTATTAAAAAGAAAAAACAATGTGATCGACACAAGCACAATATTCTTATTCTTCTCTTTTTTTCTTTTTCTTACTCTTTCATTTATTTTTTATTCCACCTATCTTATGAGTGATTGGCACAATAACGTTAATCAAGAACCAAGACAAAGTCCCCTAAAATTATTTATTGGAGTTTTGCAATTTTCTTCCCCCAAATCTATCCATCCACAATTGATTATGATGCAAACTTGTTAAAAGTGTGTTAAAATTAATATTCAATGCATGAAATAAAATAAAAAAAAAATGTTTCTGAAAAATAGAAATTTGAAATGATCAAGTTTGATTTTTTTTTTCTTTTAGAATTTAATTTTCAGCTATTTAAGCACCCCAAAAAAAAAAAAAAAAAAAAAAATGGAAGAATTTTGGCGTCAGTTGATTTAACTGATAAGGAAAAACAAAATCATTCTTGTAAGAGAACCCCTTGTTTGGCAAGTGTTCAATTTTTTTAAAAAAAAAATTCAAACATTTTGTCGTTAATAAATAATTAATAGTTTAGAAGATTAAAAAAAAAATTGAACTATGCCAATAACAGAAAATAACTATTTTAGTATTTGACAAACGCATCACTTTTTTTAGCAACAATTTTATCATAAAATAATTTTTTTTTTCAAAAACATTTAAAAAAAAAAAAAACACAAAAGATACCTAATAATATTTGTCAAACTGAACTTTAGTACTACATATTTCTCTCTGGGAATAATGTAAAAAGACCAAAATACCCATGAAAAAGAAATTCATGATACCAACACTTTTGCTATGTGACATATTAGCAACATCTGTTGAAAAATTTCTCACTATTATTGTTGATTATTTGCATAACCCAAAGTTTGAAAACCAAAAATCATAAAACTTGTCAATTTTGAAATTAAATGCAAATCATAAACACACCCTATGTTACAATGTTGGAGGACAATATTTTATAACCTTTCACACTATGCCATCACATTTGGTTCATAAATATTGTGGTAGGGATATGCTAACATACCTAACACCTTTGTCAAAATTAATGGTGGTTTGTGGACCCTTTGGCTAAGCTGTTTCAGTTATTAAAAAATAATAATAATATAATAAAAAAACTATAAAAAAAATAATTAATTGAAATGTGGCCATTGGTCTCCAAAGGGGTCTGTATCACTCCCAACATGAGGTTGCATTGGAGGAGACAATGCCCAACCATCTCTCTTTTATTCTTTTTGGTTTTAATTATTTTTTTTCCTTTTTATCTAGCTAATTAATTATTGTCAACTTTATACAGCTATAATTTTACAACCACCTGAGAAAAATTAGACAAAGAAAGGTAGGCTTTATTATATTGTCTGTGGTTCCTAAAGAGAGAAAAAAAACAAAAAGAAGCACCATTTTTATAAATAAATAAAAAATCAATATTCTGTATTCTATTCGCTCTAAATAATATATAATAGACAACTTCATACATGACCGACTGAAATAAGGTAGGCTCCAATCAAAACAGGATTTTAATAGAACTCTCGTACATACGTCAGGGAGAATGAAGCACATGATTGATTTCAAAGAAATATTTAACAAATAAATAAAAATCATCCTATACATTATTCTTCTTAAAGAATGTTGATGATACAGTGTGTTTCAGATGGAATGGGTCAGATTGATCAACGCTTCTCAAACCGGTGTACAAGAGTTCAACGGAGAACGGGGAGTCCCCCAACAAACCCTCCGACGAGCAAGTTAGAAATAGAGATGAAAAAGTAGAGATAGATTAGTGATAGAAAAACTTAACCTTTTCCTTGTCTTCGATGCCTGCTTATATCCTCTTCTAATCATTTTCTTGTCCTTTCCGACTTATCACCTTGGCCGAAAGTGTTGGACAATTTTCACTGTATTTAAATAGATTAAATTCTGTTGTGTACTAAACAACAACAAGAGTATAAAGAAATAAGGGAAATGAGAGAATTTGTTTGATTACAAAAATCAAACTAGAAATAAATAAATAAATAAAAACAGATTTTATTTTGTTACAAAAATAAAATTAAAATCTGATTTAATAAACAAATAAAACAGAATAATAAATTAAACAACTTACTTGATTAATTTCTTCTAATAAATATCTGATCAAGTCCAGTGTTTGATATTGTGTCCTTAAGACAGGTTTGTCCTCTCCACGGTGTTTTCAGAATGTGGACGTCTATCTCCCAGGATGAAATGATCAACTACAAGCAATAGCAGCACTACAAATTGTTTGCCTAACGAGCACACTAAGTGTTTATACTTTTTCTCACAAAAATTAAATGCAGCAAAATGAAGAATAAATTTGCAGAGGTGAAGTACGAATTTTCTAAATGTATTAAACATCAAATGAGGGCTGTCCTATTTATAGATGTAGTGGTGGCCACAGGTTTTGAATTAAACAGGTGCAAACCTGTTTGAACAGGTATGAAACCTGTTTGGTTTTGAATTTAAATAGATTTGAATTTGTTGGGTTCAAAATTCAAACAGATAAAAAACGGGAAAGGCCCTGTTTGGGTGTACAGTAAAACTGTACAAGTTTATTTCCGGAATTAATTTGAATTTTGGATTTTATTTTACCAAAAAATAAAATAAAATTCAAATATTTTTGGTCCAAAAAGATAGGCATTGGGCCGAACAAGCCCAACCCAACCACACACCTCCGCCCAAGCCCAAGCCCAGCCCGACCGACCGGACGGACGGTGGCGCGCGCGCGTGTGTGGTGATTTTTTGGTCCAATGGCTCTAGCCCATTTTGCCCATAACCTCCCTCTCTAAAACACTTGGGTACCCCTTGGGGCACACCCCAAGTTCCAATCCCATGCCTTATAAACCCATTCAAAACTTCTTACCAAGTCAATGTGGGACAAGCCTTATTCAAACCTTTAATGATTTTCCACCAAAACTCCATTTCCATGGAGCATACTTTGGTTTCAATTTCCCATTCATTCGGTAATGGTTTTGAGCAACCAAATATACCACGTGAATTACAACGCGGCATAGAACGCATTACCATTTTGACCCGCGAATATCGACGCTTGGGGCCTACCTAAAAAATAGACCAAATTTAGGAAAAAATTTTGGTTTTACCTAGAATTTTCCAACCATTTCCAACAATCCCCCACATGAATGGAATTTGATGATAACGGAAATGCAACAATATGTAGACTTTATCGAAAGAGTATATGTCGAAAATATCTTGTATCAGGATAAGTAGCTTTCGGCCTTGAACCTTTCCTAGTGATAACCTATCGGACTTACTGGCTAACCAATGGACGCAATGCCTTGAATTGTTCAGCCGTTTGTATAAGCCAAGATAATAGATTTCACACAAAATATCTTCTAACACCGTGGTTCTCACTGTTGTGTTCATTTTGGCCTTGAACGCCCCTGATTTTCATGAATGTTTCTATAGAATTTAGCCTCTTCATTCTCAGAGAACTGGCCCCAGTTCAACACTCATATAGGTGATTCTTATTGTGAGTATCTCCTTCTACTCGTCTTGATTTTATGCCTCAATCAAGATATAAATAATCATTAAAAGCAAAACTTATCCTTATACCCTTGCATACAACATATGTTGCAGATATCACTCTCACTATAGGAATGGGTAAGGAATTTTAATCCCTTGGTGATTTCTGGCGAGCCATACATAACTTAGTTGTCCCTTTGAACTTAGTTCTTGGGATCTCCAGTCATATAAGTAGGGTTACCATTATGACGACTCTTATGTAATAGGCTTTAATCCCATCCTCTTCGATGAACTATACACTAGCTCTTTTGTCAAATTTTTTGTTAACGGATCCACAATATTCTCTTTAGATTTTATATAATCTATTGAGATTATTCCATTTGACAACAATTGCCTTACGGTATTATGTCGACGACGAATATGTCGTGACTTACCATTATATATGTGATTCTGTGCCCTGCCTATTGTAGATTGACTATTACAATGAATGCAAATAGCTGGTATAAGTTTTGGCCACATTGGAATGTCTTCTAAGAAGTGACGAAGCCATTCTGCTTCTTCTCCTGCTTTGTCTAAAACAATAAACTCGAATTCCATTGTGGATCATGCAATACATGTTTGTTTCGTGGACTTCCAAGAAACAGCAGTGCCTTCCAGAGTAAAGACATATCTACTAGTGGATTTTGAATCTTTAGTATCCGATATCCAATTGGCATCACAATAACTTTCGAGTACTGTGGGATATCGAGTAAAGTTCAAACCATGATCATGAGTAAATCTTAGATATCTAAGAACCCGAATGATCGCCTTCCAATGGTCTTCTCCAGGGTTACTAGTGTACCTACTCAATTTACTGATAGCATAAGTTATATCAGAACGAGTACAATTCATTAGGTACATTAAGCTTCCATTGATTTGAGAGTATTTTAACTGAGACACCGCATCACCTTTATTTTTCGATAAATAAAGACTAATGTCTACAGGTGTCATAGCTACATTCAAATCATTCTTGATAAATTTATCAAGAATTTTCTCAATATAATGAGATCAAGATAATGCATAGCCGTCAGATGTTTTAGTAATTTTCATTCCTAATATAACATCTGCGACCCCCATATCTTTCATATCAAATCTTTTATTAAGCATTTACTTAATTGATTTGATCATATTTTGACTGCTTCCAATAATAAGCATGTCATCCACATAAAGACAAACTATGACATATCCTTGGTCAGTATTTTTAACATAGACGCATTTGTTACATTCGTTTATCTTAAACTCATTAGTAAGCATTGCATGATCAAATTTTTCTTGCCATTACTTAGGTGCTTGTTTTAATCCATAAAGAGACTTTACAAGCCGACAAACCTTCTTTTCTTGTCCCGGCACTACAAACCCTTCGGGTTGCTCCATATAGATCTCTTCATTTAGATCACCGTTTAAGAAAGCTGTCTTAACATCCATTTGATGTATTTCTAAATTAAACAACGCTGCTATAGAAATAAGCATGCGAATGGATGTTATTCTTGTCACAGGGGAATATGTGTCAAAATAGTCCAGACCTTCCTTTTGTCTGTAACCTTTTACTACAAGTCTTGCTTTATACTTGTCAATTGAACCATCTGCTTTCATTTTTCTCTTGAATATCTACTTATATCCAAGAGGTTTAGAACCTGGTGGAAGATCCACCAATTCCCAAGTATGATTTTGCATAATGGATTCAATTTCATTATTAACAGCCTCTTTCCACAAAGGTGCTTCAAGACTTGTCATTGTTGCCTTAAAGTTTTGAGGTTCATTTTCTAACGGGTATGTCAGAAAATCTGGGCCAAAGGATTTTGATGTTCTCGCTCTCTTACTTCGTCTTGGTTCATCATCAGTTAAATCCTGTTGGTTTAGACCATTACTAGTCTCTTGTGTTTGATTGTCATTAGTCTCTTGACTTCGTGTACAATCATAAGTTCTTTTCTGTGAACTTCATTCCTGTCCTTTCTTGTAAGGAAAGACATGTTCAAAAAACACAGCATTCCTTGACTCTATAATAGTGTTCACATTTATGTCAGGTATTTCTGATTTATAAGTCAGAAATCGATATGCACTACTATTCTGAGTATAACAAATAAACACACAATCTACTGTTTTTGGTCCAATCTTAAAGTCTTTTTAGGAACAGGAACTTCAACTTTTGTCAAACACTCCCACACTTTCAAGTATTTGTAAGAAGGTGGTCGACCTTTCCACAATTCATAAGGAGTGTTGTTGGTTTTCTTGTGGGATATTCTGTTAAGAACATAATTAGCAGACAATATTGCTTCCCCCCACAAGTTCTGTGGTAAGCCTGAATTTAATAACATGGCATTCATCATTTCTTTTAGGGTTCTATTCTTTCTTTCAGCAATTCCATTTTGCTGTGGAGAATAAGGTCCTGTTGTTTGGTGAATAATGCCATATTGTGCACAAAATTCATTTAATGGTGCATCGTATTCACCACCCCTATCACTTCTAATCATTTTAATGGTTTTACCAAGTTGATTTTCAACTTCTGTTTTGTAGAGTTTAAACATTTCTAAGGTTTCATCTTTACTTCTAAGTAAATAAACATAACAATATCTTGTGCAATCATCGATAAATGTTATGAAATACTTTTTGCCTCCTCTAGTTTGAACAAATTTTAGATCACATATATCAGTATGAATTAATTCTAGAGGTTCGGTTTTCCTTTCAACCGATTTAAATAGAGTCTTAGTTAATTTCGCTTCTAACAAACTTCACATTTATGATTAGGATTAATTTCAAATTTTGGTATATAATCCAAACCAATTAATCTACGCAAAGCATCATAATTTACATGTCCTAATCTACCATACCATAAATTCGACTTAAGAATATAAGCAAAAGATGTGTTATTCTTATTCATAGCAACTTTCGGTACAACTGTCATTACATTCAATTTAAAGAGAAAATCACTCATGTATCCCTTACCAACATACATACCACTCTTTGTTAATATAAATTTATCAGACTAAAAAACAAGCCTAAAACCATTTTTATTTAACAAAAAATCAGAAACTAAATTCTTTCGGATGTCAGGTACATGCAGTACCTTGTTGAAGGTCAGTTCTTTCCCTGATGTCATCTTCAAGATCGCTTTTCCTTGTCCAGCCACAGTAGAAGTAGAAGAATTTCCCATAAAAAGTTGTTCACCATTTACAGCCTCATTGTAGGTAGTGAACATCTTCTTGTCCGCACATATGTGACGAGTTGCTCCAGTGTCAACCCACCACTCTTTGGGATTTCTAACCAAGTTAGCCTCAGACACCACAGCAGAAAGGTTGATGTCATTTACTCCGTCAGAGATGTAATCTAATTCAATTACATTGGCTTGATTGGTGGTCTTCTTACTTCTACTTCCATGATCCTTCTTAGGGCGGCGGCAGTCAGAAGTTCGATGTCACAGTTATAGCATTTTCCTTTGAACTTCTTGTTGCCATTGCCTTGTTTAGGACCATCTCTAGTAAACTTCCTCTTTTTGTTATGTGGTTTATGAACTTGTTCAACCATATTAGCCTTGGACTCAATAGGATTTTTCGCATTCCTCTTTTCAGCCTTACGGTTATCTTCTTCAATTCTCAGTCTTACAATAAGTTCATCTATGGTCATCTCTTTACGTTTATGTTTTAAATAGTTTTTGAAATCTTTTCAAGCCGGTGGTAACTTTTCCACTAAAGCAACGACTTGGAAAGACTCGCTTAGAGACATACCCTTAGAATGAATATCATGTAAAATTAATTGAAAACTTTGAACTTGAGAAATTACCGTTTGGGAGTCTACCATAACAAAGTCCAGAAATTTACTGACGACAAATTTCTTCGTGCCGGCATCCTCTATCTTGTATTTCTTCTCCAAAGAATTCCACAATTCTTTTGCTGTTTTCATAGGACTGTAAACATTATACAACATGTTGTCAAGGCTATTGAGGATGTAGTTTCTGCACAGGAAATCTGAATGTTTCCAAGCATCTACAGCAGCAACAACTTGCCGATCACTTTCACCCTCTTTAAGTGTTAGAGCCTCTTCATGGAGAAACCGGGCCAAATTAAGAGTTGTAAGATAGAATAGCATCTTCTGCTGCCATCTCTTAAACTTGTACTATTAAATTTTTTCGGTTTTTCTCCATGATTTATTGGTACATGAACATGGTTCTGGATAGGGACCGATGTTGGTGTAACAATCGGAGTACCATTTCCAGTTGCAGTTTCAGAAACAGTAGCCATAATTTCTGATTACAAAAATCAAAAAAAATTAAAACACAAATTAATTTTTTATTTACTAAAACCAGAAAATAAATTATTACACAAAATAATTTTATTTTCCTTGTTACTAAAACTAGAAAAATAAAATACCACAATAATTTTTTGTAATACAAATTAATATTCTGCAATTGTTAATAACACAAGTATATTACTACTTGTTGTCAAAGAAAAGAGACAGTATATTACTACTATCTGTCAAATAGCATAAACCACTATTTGTTTTTCCAACCAGAATATGTCTTTATGAAATCACAGAAAATTAAATATAATGAAGATACCAAAAATGGATGTGTCTTAAGATTGTTGGACAATCTTCACTGTATTTAAATAGATTAAATTCTATTGTGTACTAAACAACAACAAGAATATAAAGAAATAAAGGAAATGAGAGAATTTGTTTGATTACAAAAATCAAACTAGAAATAAATAAATAAAAACAGATTTTATTTTGTTACAAAAACAAAAACAAAATTAAAATCTGATTTAATAAACAAATAAAACAGAATAATAAATTAAACAACTTACTTGATTAATTTCTTCTAATAAATATCTGATTAAGTCCAGTGTTTGACACTGTATCCTTAAGACAGATTCGTCCTCTCCACAGTGCTTTCAGAATATAGACGTCTATCTCCTAGGATGAAATGATCAACTACAAGTAATAGGAGCACTACAAATTGTTTGCTTAACGAACACACCAAGTGTTTATACTCTTTCTCACAAAAATTAAATGCAGCAAAATGAAGAATAAATTTGCAGAGGTGAAATACGAATTTTCTAAATGTATTAAACATGAAACGAGGGCTATCCTATTTATAGATGTAGTGGTGGCTGCAGGTTTTGAATTAAACATGTGCAAAACTGTTTGAACAGGTATGAAACCTGTTTGGTTTTGAATTTAAACAGATTTGAATCTGTTGGGTTCAAAATTCAAACAGATTAAAAAACAGGAAGGGCTCTGTTTGGGTGTACAGTAAAACCAGACAAGTTTATTTCCATAATTAATTTGAATTCTGGATTTTATTTTATCAAAAAATAAAATAAAATTCAAATGTTTTTTGCCCAAAAAGATAGGTATTTGGTCGAACAAGTCCAACCCAACCACGCACCCGCGCCCAAGCCCAAGCCCAGGCCCAGCCTGCCCGATCAACTGGACGGCGGCGGCGCTCGTGTGGTGATTTTTTGGTCCAATGGGTCTAGCACATTTTGCCCATAACCTCCCTCTCTAAAACACTTGGGTACCCATTGGGGCACACCCCAAGTTTCAATCACATGCCTTATAAACCCATTCAAAACTTCCCACCAAATCAATGTGGGACAAGCCTTATTCAAACCTTTAATGATTTTCCACCAAAACTCCATTTCCATGGAGCATACTTTGGCTTCAATTTCCTATTCACTCGGTAATGGTTTTGAGCAACCAAATATACCACATGAATCACAACGTGGCATAGAACGCGTTACCACTTTGATCCGCAAATATCGACGCACGGGGCCTATCTAAAAAATAGACCAAACTTAGGAAAAAATTCTGGTTTTATCCAGAATTTTCCAACCATTTCCAACAGAAAGTCTATGCTCTAACTTGCCTTGTTCATGGTGAGGCCGTTCTGTCCCGACGGGGAGGGATTATCGCAATAAATGCTGTAAGGAACTCCATTAATGGCTGATGTGCAGTGCAATAACTTTGCAGGATCTTTGTTTGCTTATGTGGTTTGTCCTTCTCTTGCCACGTGTTTAGATGTCATTGGTTCTTAATCCCATGTTGAGCTCTAACAATGTTGGGTTTTAGTATTTGAATTATATATCGGGCCCTAAGTAGTGGGCTATATCCTTCATGGCCTTACCCGTGTCAAATGTATAAAGGGAGAATGAGCCACTCTCAAAAACATAATAGAATTAAGTTAAACTGGGATTTTAGCAGAAGCCTCTTGCATTGAGTTCTCTGTAGAGAATGAAGTTCAATTAGTTTAATTTTTTAGCACATATAATTCTTTGTTGGGCCTTTACAAGGTGAGAAAATTTTAAAATAAAAACTTTGTTCTAGTATTGGTTTTCAGAAGGATACACTGAGACCACATTTACGTAGGATTGATTGTAAGGACCTATATGATCAGTGGTATAACATTGGCACCTAGTGGAACCAAATCATATGTGTATGGAAAACAAAGGCTCCAACAAAAACAAAATCACTTTCTCTCCAAAAAAAAAGAGACAAGAAGAACAAAACAAAAACAAAAACAAAAATAGGACTAGATGCTAATGCTTGTGGACAAATAGTAGTAGACAAGTGAGTGAAAATGGAGAAGAGAGGTGATTTTTAAGTTTTTGTTATCTACAAAACAAAGCAATGAAACAAAGGAGTGAGAGGTGGTGTTCTTTTCCCTTTTTTTTTTAAAGGTTGGAGAGGTTGTGAATTTTTTTTTTAATTTTTTTTTTTGTAAAGGTTTTATTTTATTTTTGAGGTGGTCATTATAGTCAATTGATCATGAATGTAACATAAATGTTATGTACTAAATTTTTTTTAAAGAGTTGGAATTTATGATATAGATTTAAATTGATATAGTGTGGTTTGCTCCATAATAATATGATTGACACATTATGAATTTTGAGTATTTTTTGATTTTTTTTTTTTTTTTTTTAGTGTTTAGTATGGTGTTTTAGAGTTTTTTTTTTTTATTACTAGGATTAAGTGCATCCCTAAAAAAATCAAATTATTTATCAATCAATTTCAAACTTTATGGTGTAGCTAGAAGGAGAAGAATTGTAGTGCAAGTCAAATTACAGGTGGGACTATGTTCAGCCCATGGCCCATATACAACTGCCAACCGCGTTTTGAGAGTCTCGCAGTGATAGAGAGATGAGAGACCAAAAAAAATAAAAATTTGATTAGGAGAAACTGAGAATTAATTATTTTAGTTAATTTTTTTTTATTTTTTATAAAAAGACATATAGGAAAATAAAAAATAATAATAATTTACTTTTTGACAGTGATTTTTTTTTGACTATTTTAGTATGTTCCTAAACTTATAAAGATTTTTTAGTATGTTCCCAAAATAATAATAATTTATAATCATAAGGATTTTTGAAGCACCTATGTTAATTCTTTGTTTAGCTTTAATTTTAGAATCAATTTTCTGAAACAGTTTTGAAAAAATAAAAATTAATTTGACAAAAATAAACATTAATAATAAAATTTTAAATTTCAAAAAATTATTTTCACACCCAAAAAATGTAAACTATATAAATGTTTTACTAAGTTAGTTATAATTTTTTTTAAAAAGAAATTCAAAAAACATATTCTAAAACTTAAACCAAATAGAATTGTTGTTCTTGTGAGACTTTTGATTATATAACTTGAATGGCTTGAACAGACAATAATATGAAATAGGACTCTAATAAACTCCAGTAAAGTACTTAAGCACCGTCTAGTGCAATGTCCGAAAAGTAGACAATTACTTCTTAGCATCTATTCAACCTGCGCAAATAGGACAGCCGTACAACTCATAATCTAATCTTCTCCTATACACTAATTTATACAATTTTTTAATACACATTTTTTCATAAAAAGTCCAAAAGTTAACCCAAATAACCATATTTTTTTCCTCAACTTTCTAATCTAAAAAGTCAAAAAGTGCACTTATTTAGGACACCCCAAACAATCCTAGAGTCTGGACTGTCTCACTCTAGATCTGAGACAGTCCGGTCTAGTTCGGCCAATTGGATCCACTTTTGAGTTTCTTTTCGACAATCAGAATCGTTTCACATTTTAAAATTTGTTGAATATATTATTCCTGTAAAAAATCACGTCGATCAGATAACGGATACTATGTATTTACATCACTTATGTCTGGAAAAAATGAACAGTTAGAAAATTAACAGTTCATAAAAAAGTGATCCGAATAGATAATATCTGTTATCCGATCGACATGATTTTTTATAGGGATAATATACTCAACAAATTTTAAAATGTGAACAGTTCAGATTATCAAAGAAAGACCGAAAAATGAGCCCAATAGGCCAAACTAGACCCTCCAGTCCACCATCTGGACTGGTGGCGAGCCCAGCCAAAAAATATTGTACTTATTATGTATTGTAATGAGAATCAACTAATAAGTTTTCTCTGATCAGGAATTTGACCATAAAGAAATGTCTAGTGTCATGCCTTCAACAAATTCTTAGCAATATATATATATATATTTTTTTCTCTAAATTTTTAATTTTTATTATTGACCATACAATGGCTATAATTTTATACCAATGAGATTTCGTGGGTATTTTATATTTTTATTTTGTTTGTCCTTTGGTAGGAAAATACTTACAAATATCAAGAGAATTATATCAAATTATACAATTAAATATTAAAAAAATCTAACAATAGTCAAGAAAAAAAAAAAAAAAAAAAGAGAGAGAAAGTCTAACAACACATTCCACTTGCAAGTCCACCATAAAAAATATCAATAATAATAAAAAAAATTATATGCAAATAGAAATTATGGGTTCGTTTGGTTTGTGTTTCTGAAAAAAATTTCGGAAATTTTCTCTACAAATAAGTTTTCAAAAGTAATCAAACCAAACAAATTTTGGAGAGAGCAATTCTATCCATACATGAAATCATATTATATTAGTCGGACTCAACTCGTATTTATATTAGTCGGACTCAACTCCAATTTATAAATCATATTATATTAGTCGGACTCAACTCGTATTTTGGAGAGAGCAATTCTATCCATACATGAAAGAGTTTATTAAGAAAGAAATATTGAATTCTAACTCTGAATTGAGATTACATAAAAGTGATAAGCTGACCTACCCTAATTAATTAAACTTTGTCATCAGTTAGAGAAAGCTTTTATTCTCATTTTGCACATGTATCAAGTGATAAATGATAATCCAATTGGAGTAAGAGTTTTTTATTTTTTTTAAAACGTTTGAGAATATATGTAAAATGTGTATTGTAATATTTTTTTTTTAAATATTATTTCATCTTAAATAAATATCTAGTGGGAAATTCATTAGCAAGACACTTTTTTTTATTGTCCGGGTTTATTAACAAAACTTGATTTGAACAACAACCCCGGTTGGTAGCTTGAAATTTGTGGGTCGAAACGTGGCTCGACGTCAAAACGACGTCGTTTTGGCGTCGTTTTTTTTTTTTTTTTTTTTTTTCCTGTGTTTAATCAGGGGAGAAGAAGAACAGGGGAGAAGAAGAAGAAGGGAGGGGGGAGAAGGAGAAGGAGAAGAAGAAGAAGGGAGGGGGGAGAAGGAGAAGAAGGGAGGGAGGGAGAAGAAGATCGGGAGGAGGAGGAAGGAGGGAGGGGAGGGGGCCATAAAAATTGGCTGGAGGAGGAGGCGGGGTTGCGGCGTCGGCAGAGGCGACGAGCGGCGAGGCGTCGGCAGACGGCGAGGCGACGAGGACGGAGGCACAGGAGGACGGCGAGGTCGTCGGCAGAGGCGACGGCGAGCTCCTCGCGGAGCTGCGGCGAGCGTCGGCAGAACCAGGGCAGAACCAGGGCGAGGCGACGGCGTCGGCGAGGCGAACCAGTCCTCTCTCCCTCTCTTCTCTGCTCTCCCTCTCTTCTCTCCCTTCAAAAAATTCGGGCCATTCGACCCTCGAAATTTTCGAGCTACCGTTGATTTTCCTTTGAACAATTGTAAGGTTGGTTTACCAAACTGCTTGTAAATTGGTTTTCGGCCCCCTTTTTTTTTTTTTCCTGTTTTTTTTGTTGCCTTTTTTTAGGTAATATTAAATTTAGTAGTTGTTTGACATGTGCTATGTAAGTGTATTTTTTGACTTTTTGATTAAACAAATAACGAAAAAAAAGATATATGTTTGGGATAACTTTTTGATTTTTTACGAAAAGATATATAATAAAATATTATAGTAAAATCAAAATGACAAGTTTACCCTTTTTACTTTTTGGCTTTTAACTATTTGATTTTTTGGGTAGTTGAATTCAAAGGGCAAAATTATTATTTTGCCCTAGTGGCTTCCCCCACAAACTACTCTTGAATAGTATAGATTTTTTAGTTTTTTTAGTAATTTTTTGATTTTTTTAGTTTATCCCAAACAAAGCCTTAAAAAAAAAAAAAAAAACAATTAATGACTTTATAAATTAAATATTTTGTTAATGTGGGCATGTGTTGACCGACTTAAAAAATTATACATTCCATATGAAAGTGCATGTAAAAAAGAATTTATAATCTTTTAAAGTCATTTTACTGTGTGTTTTAAGGCCTCGTTTGAGAATAAGTTTTTTTAGTAATTTTTTGACTAAAATATGATGTAAACAAAACTAGTATGTTTGGGATGACTTTTGATTTTTTACAAAAAGATGTACAAAAAGTAGAGAGAAAATGGAATCTTTGACTTTTTAATATAAGTTGTTGGCTTTTTATTTATTTAGGAGTGTTTTGGGAAGTTGATAAAAAGTTGACTTTTGGCTTTTTACCAAGCTTTTTGACTTTTTTGAAAGTGATTTGAAAAGTTGGTAAAAAACTGATTTTTTTTCTTTTTGGTTTAATATTTTTAAAAGTGTCACATCACTCTAAAATGACCAAAATATCCTTACTTTTTGCATGTCAACAATTTTTTGAATTAATTAATTATAATGTTCTAAAGGGTAGTTTGGTAAATTTGTAAGTGGCTTTTTTGGGTCTTCCCAAATGGGATCAGTGGCGTCTTTGCAAGGGTTGGCGTTTTTGGGAAGTTGCTCAAAATGCAACTTTTTGCTGCGTTGCCAAAACGGCACTTAGTAATTTTTTGATTTTTTAACTAAAATCACCACTTGTCAAACGAGATCTAAGAGCATATATTGGTTTCGTTTGGAAAGTGAATTGACTTTTTGACTTTTTGGTTTTTTTGGTTATTTTAACCTGGGACTAAAAAATCTGGTTTGGGAAGAGTTTTTGACTTTTTTTATTTTTTTTGTGAGAAAAAAAATGTAATAATTATAAGTTGAATGTGATGTTTTGTCTTCTTAGATTAAAAAATTTATTTTATTTTTTATAACTAAAATAATCAAAAAAATTCCAAGTTAGGCTTTCCAAACGAAGCCATTAACAAAAATTCAAAAATTAAAAACCCTCGTAAGGTAAAAGGTTGTTGATATCTAGACAATTGTTGAAAAAAAAGCAAAGAAAAGAAAAAAGAATAGAAAGAATTAAAAACCCTAAAACACGGTTCCCAAACTCGATTTGAAAATCTAAACTTAAAAAAGACAATTCGCTTTTCAGTTAAGGAGTGTTTAAGCTTCCTAAAATTGGAATGTCAAGTCTCATCTCTTGTTCTATTGCTCAATCTTCAAACTCTGATCCTAAGGTCTCGTTTGGGAACATGCTATTTTAGTAATTTTTTAACTTTTTACGAAAAGATGTGCAGAAAAGTAGAGAGGTGATGTGACTAGTTTTAGTTGACTTTTTGGCTAAAATAGTCAGTCCCCAAACGAGGCCTAAGCAAGCACATAGACATTTATTGAGAACAGCGGTGATTAAGAGCTCTAATAATACAGTTTTAATAAGAGCACTAGTGACGTGCTAACTTAAAAAAAAAAAAAAAAAAAAACAAAACAAAGGCCAAAACATCAAATCACATACTGGAACTCACAGATTAGAACTCTTCTAGAGCTCACAATTTAGAGGTCTAAAGCATTTTTCTTAGGGTAAACTACCAATAGGTCCTACATTGGAGACTTATTACCCATTAAGTCCTATTGATAAATTTATTAAGTGATAAAGATAAATTTATCAGTCTTTTATTTTTATGAATAAATTTATAGTGATAAATTTATCAGTCTCTTTATTTTTATGAATAAATTTATAGTGATAAATTTATCAATCTCTTATTTTTATAGTGTTAAATTTATTAGTTAGGACCTGTAGGTAAATAAGTCTAGTTAATAGGACCTACACGTAAGTACCTCTTTTCCTTATTGAGAATTGTCTAGGATCACAGTTATATATTATATTTAGTACACTATTTCATTTGACATAATTGTAGTGTAATTTATTGTAAATCAAATACTATTTTTCCATGTAATACAATGATATAAAATGATATTAAAACAAAAAGGTGATATATAGCAGTCCTCTTGCGAAACTATTACACTTGTGTTATTTACATCTTCAATTATCACCATTACTCTCTTAATTATTAATATTTGTTTCCAAACTGTTAATAAAGTTATCATGCAATATTTTTGAAGTTACAAATTACTAAATAAAATTAAAAGGTTTAAATTTTAAGTAATTTTATACATAAATGAATTTTTTACTCGATTTTATTGTCGCTAAGACATAAAGATAATAAGATTCACATTAATAAATATACGTGAGACTCATGCTTTTGTATTTTGTGATTAGAAAATCGATAATAAAAAAATCCATTTATAATCATGGAGAGCATCCCCAATTCCAATATTTTCCACAAATTTGATGCATGCATGGAGAGCCCTTAAGAGGCTAAACTCTAAAAGGCACATGAGATTAACATTTTGGTGCATGATATAATCATTTTTCATATTATATAGTCATTTATAATTATTATTATTTTTTAAGATGATATTTATTCTATTAAATAACTTACTTAGACGCTCCATGAGTTGTGAATCTAATCACATCCAATCCAATTTTAAACTATTGCCATATATAATCAATGAACCTAGACCTAATTTTGTTAAGAAAGAAAGAGAAGAGAGCATGTGGCAAACCAACACCATGTCTAACTTTGTTGGGGATGCTATAATATTAATGCGTGCGGGAATGCACAATTTTTATTGCTGACCATCTCATCATGTTGTTCTTCACTTATCAAATATGTATTTTTTAATTTAATTTGTTTATGAAATATTTGTTTACATCAAATGAATTTTTTAATTTTATTTTTTTATAAATACTTATTTTTTATTTTTTGTGATCAAACAATATAAAATTGTTGACATTATCAAACATCACTTTAATATTTCATGTTTACTCTAAAATTGAACCAAAGTTGGCAAACGTGGTATAAGGTAAAGAAAATATAGTATCGTTTAATGAATTATCATTTCTCAATGTAAGTATGAAAATTAAATAAAAATATTTGAAATATATATAAAAAATATTAAAATTCTAACATTTTAAAGGTTAATTACATTTTACTCCTCAACTATCATTGGGTATCAATTTATCATTAACTAGCCTCTTCAGCTAGCAAAATTATTTTACTTTCCCATTCTAAAAGAGATATTTATACCATCTTTTTGACAATTTCAAGTGTATAAATGTACAATTTCAAAATTAAGAAAGTAAAATAATATTTAGTAATAGTTGAGAGAATAAACTATAATTAACTCTCATTTCAACCTTAATAAGGGAATGTTATATCCACCGAATTTAGTCTCGCTCGAATTGCTTGAATTTTTGCATGCCGGTTGTTCAGTTTGTCGTCCAACATGTATTTGACTAACATCTCGGTTGACAAGAGTGACAGCTATGGTTAACAATTGTGACAACCGCGATTAACAAGAATGATGCCAGTCAGCCGCACAGTCATTCGGTTTACATAATTTGGGCAATTCAGTGAATTCAAATTCAATGTATCAATCATTTTTTTGTAATTTTTTTATGATGCTATACTTTTCACATTTCTAGATCATATTTATTATCTTATTTATCAATACAATATTGGTGTAATAGATCTACTACTTATATCTTCAATCAAATACTGACAATTAGATTGACACCTCAAATGATAAGATAAGATGGTAAAAATAACTAATCAGTATAATATCATTTCTTTTACTTATGTAAAAATTAATCACAAAAATTAGATGAGCTGTGATACAGAGCTCTAAGTGTAGAGCTCTAAATTGAGCTCTTTACAGTTAGCAGGGGTAAAGACAAAAAAAAGAAAGAGACAAATTATAATGATAAAAAAGACAAATTAAAACTCACTCTTTTAAAGTTCTTATTTTAAATGTCCAAAACATTTTTGAAATCAAATATGACCCTAGTTTTGTCTTATTTCTTTCTTATATTTAAAAAAATGAAAATAAAAATTAATATTAGTGTATAAAATTGTCGTTTAGCTTGACCCATTAACCAATACATGACATTCTCGATGATGAGCCGCCCATCATGAAGTGTTTTTGGGGACCCTAAAAATTTACATAAATAAGGTAAGGCTCTACAATAAGTTTGGCTCAAGTCTAATCCAGTTCCAACATTAGGCTGCTTCACAGGGCTACAAGGGCCGCCGACAATAATTTTGTACACTTTTATACACACACATATATAGATATGAGCAAGTAATTTATAAATAAAAAATATATAAAATGATATCATTGCATTGGGATTTATCATTCAAAATAAAATGTCTATTTAAATGACATTATTCAGGTTATTTTTGTGTTGCCGTGTTATTTTTTTAATGGGTAAAGTTTCTCTTTAATTTATTTTATGGATTAGATGGTAGATTGGTGGAGCTCATCGCAGATTTCATTTCGATGATATGAATGATTTAATGTGTAAAATTTATCGAATATTTTATTATTGTAAAAAATTATATTGATCATATATTAATAAGTATTTGATTAGAACACATTTTTGTTAATATTTTTTTTTTTAAAAAAAAAATCATATTTATCATTGACAAAAATATGATTTGATTGAGAGGTTATCAATATCCGATTAACGTGATATTTTGTAGGGATGACATACTTGACAAACTCTACAAATTTAACAGTTCGGATTATCAAGAAATGGGATCTGTGGTAAGTCCTACAGGCCCAACAACATTGTTTAATCCACAAAGTAAACTGAAAAGAAGCTCTTTCCTTTTTTAATTAAGTGTTATTTAAATATATTTTTTTGTTTTCAAATAACAAATCTTTGAATTGTTTTGAGAAGTAAATATTTTAATTGACTTTCAAATTTTTTTTTTCTTTTACTTGTATCCTAGAAACACTTGTTAGCAAAACTTAAATTTTTTTTATATAAATATGAGCAATGATAAACTTATTATTTGATTGACATTTATATTTATCGTTTAATAATGTAACACAATTTAGTTAATGCTGGATCACATGCTAAATGCAAATACTCAATATTTTTATTTAGGATCTTATTAAGGACCGTCTTTAAAAAGAAAAATATTTCATTTACATAATTTCTTCTTTATAAACCCTCTTGAATAATGTGACCAAAGAAATAATTCGTGCTCTTACATTCTTTTCTTCTTTCAAATTTTTTTTGCCAACCTTATCACGTTATTGGAGGGATTTATGGGAGTGAATTTTGTATCAATATAACATGGCTGTTTTAAAAATAAAAAAAAACATGTTAAAAAAACTTTTAAAAATTATACATTTTCTCATTGGACTTTAATGCAAAACTTTTTGTATAAATATACATATAGCCTCCGTTTGGGAAGTGAGTTGACTTTTTGACTTTTTAATTTTTTTTAGCTATTTTAACATGGGCTAAAAAGTTTGGTTTGAGAATGACTTTTTGATTTTTTTTTTTTTTTTTTTGTGAGAGAAGAGTGTAATGATTATTGGTTGGATGTAATGTTTTGTTTCTCATGACTAAAATAATTTATTATGTCTTTTGTGACTAAAATAGTCAAAAAAAAAAAAAAAAAAAAAAAAAAAGTCACAAACTCATCTTCCCAGTGCCTATAGACATGTATGTATGGTCATGCAATAATGGTTCATGGAGATTCGTAGTTCAAAACAAAGCTGATAGAGATTGTGTGCTGGAAAAGTAAATGGAAGACCTAAAATGTTTTCTTGTAAGGCTTTTCTAATTGGCCAAAATATAAATGTTATTTTTAGTGCTTTGATGGTTGCAATGATGTTTGCAGCTGCAGCACTTTGTTTTGCACTCTTCAACTACCCAAAACACACAAATAAGAGTGTCCAAATAACAAAGTTAAAATGGGAAATCCTAATTACGGTTTTGTCTTTGTTTTTCATGGTTCCCAAAATTACAGCCAGCTACTACTAATATAACGTACTTCCACACACTCATCATTACTTGCATTAACTACAAGCTACTTCATGCAGACTTTGGACTATGTCTGTTTTTTTGGGATTTGGTGGATTGGGATTGTAAGTTAAGTGGTACATAGGGATATGAGTATGAGAAGTGATTGGTAGCTCGAATCTGTCCTCTCATGAATCCTTCCGAAATTAAAACGACGTCGTTTTGTCGTTTTGATTTTTTTTTTTTTTTTTTCAAAAGAAGAAAATCAGAAAAGAAGAAGGAAGAAGAAGGAAGAAGAAGAACTGGAGGGGCCATCAACCAAGGGAGAAGGAAGAAGAAGAAAGAAGAAGAGAAGAAAGAAGAAGAACTGGAGAGGCCATCAACCAGGGGCGGAGGCGCGACGATCGGCGACGGAGGCGAAGGCCGAACTGTGACGATCGACGAGTTGCGACGATCGGCGGAGGTGGAGGGGACTCTCTCTCTCTCCATTCCCTCTTCTCTCCCTTTCTCTCTCTGTTTCCCTTTCTCCTCTCCTCTCTCTTTCTCCCTCTCTCTCTCTTGCCTTCCCCCTCTTCATTTTTCGGGAGATTTGGGGAATGATTTTTCGGGAGAAAAATCATTTCTGATATGAGTATATAGAAAGATTTTTATACATAATTTTATTTGGGGAAATTGCAAATCTGGGAAGATTAAAAAAAATTATAAAATTATAAAAAAATTTATCAATTTAATTATTAAATGAAGTTTTACCACTAAAATGTAATTTTTTTTGTTTTTTTTGTCATACATTGAAATGCAATTTGTCCATTTTATTTCATATAATACTTGATACTCCCCTGTCTCAAAATAATGGTCCCTTTTAAGAAATCGAACTTTTTTTAGTAATGCAATTATTGCACTTTAAAAAAATTAACTTTTCAAAATTACCCTTTGATAGTATATTTTTTTTTGAAAATATCAATGTCATAATTGTACTTTTTATGTTATTAATGAATTTAAAAGAAGGGCAAAATAAGAAATTTATATTATTTTTGTACTTGATTTTTGAAAATGGACTAATATTTTGGAACAACGAAAAATAGAATAATGGACTAATATTTTGAGACGGGTGGAGTATTATTTTCATTAGAAATTTGTTAATCGTATTAATGAAACAATGACATTACAATCTTTTTTACATTAAAATGTGTACGTTACGTTCTATATCTTTGTATCTTTATACCATATATAAAATGGAAGTCAATGTAATTATGTTAAAATTGTGAAACTTGTTATATTTTTTCTAGGTCTCAAGGGAGGTCAGTGCAATTTACCCCTTTTTTTATCTCATTTTTTTATTCATAAACACAAAGTAATAAGACTCACGTCAATAAAAATAAATAAGACACGCTCACTTGTGTCTAGGAGTAAGAAATGTAATTATATGCAATATTTTCTTAATACAAGAATAATATTATACATAATCTTATTTCTTATATCATTTTCTTACTTTTAGACACAGTAATAAGGCCTATGTCAATAAGGTTGTGTATAAATTTTGATAGGAATTTGAAAAGAAAAGAGAAGAGAAAAAAAAGTGTATGAAAGGAGTGTAAAACCTAATTATATTTAATTTATTCATTTTCTTTTGAGTTAATTACCTAAAAGTCATATCTATATGTTTGGTGGTAGCTTAGGTCCTATCAAAAAGTTTTTAAACCAATAAGTCCCATTTAGAGGTAAAAAGACGTTTTTGCCCTTTAACATAAACAGATGTATTTAAAATTCCATTCATGTTATTTACTAGAAAGAAAAAAGGAATCTGTTAACAGATCAGTTATGGAAGTAGCTGATCTTGAAGGATTTATTGCTTTGGTTCGCTATTATACGTAATTGATTTCTCGATTTTGATTCGAATAGGAAAGGATTTTGAAGGATTTCTTAGTTTGGTTCGCATTTTGAGTTGAAATCTGTGGGAGTTTGTTATGTGCGATTTCGATTTGTAAATTGAAGGATTGATTTGCTGGATATTTGATCTTCGATCTGTTGATAGGTATGTATTGTTTCGATTTTGTATGTTATGTTTTTGCTGGATATTTGATCTTTCATTCACGTTATGTTTTGTAAATTGAAGACGTGTTTTGCTGGATGATTTCTCGGTTTTGGTTATTTATTTTTATGAATTGGAAACGTGATTTTGTGAAGTATTTGTATTGTTATGAAGTTTTTTGTTCTGGTGTTTATTGTTATGAAGTATTTGTGAAAACTGAGAAAGTTCTTAGTTTTGTTATGATTTGATTGATGCGATCTTTTTTTCTTGTTTAGATTGAAAGATGAGTGAAGGTTGTACAAGTGCGCCTATTTTTTTGTTGTGCAAGTATAATGGTTGCACATTTGCAATTAAGATTGATTCGAATGTTACATATGATCAGTTGGTTGAGAAGCTATGTTTGAAATGGGATAATTTGCAATCTGATTATATTTGTCTATCTTACTCATTGCCTGGACATCCTAATTGTACGTTGGACAATAATGAGGAGTTAGATTTGTTGTTGGCATTAGTTGTGCATTTTGATTCAAAGTGTATTGATGTTGTTGTGCGAGTAAAAGACTCAACCATTGACTGTGGTTATCTGAACAACAGATTGGATTATGGAGAAAGAGAGTCAATGTTGGATCTTGAAGTTTGTGATATTGCATTGTCTCATGACAGCAGTAAGTCTGTGAACTTGTCAAACAGAGCATCTACATCTTCCAAAAGGAATTCGAGGTTGGAGGTTGAAGAAGAGCTTGATATGTTATCATCATTTTGTCGACACAAGGGAAAAGTACTGTTGTCTGCTGGTTGGGCAGTTAGTATTACACATGTAGGACAGAAATTTGAAGGTGGAATTGTTGAATTTCGTAATGCATTGTCGAAGTTTTCTATTGAGTGTGGATTTGAGTTCATATTTGTTAAGAATGATAAAGTTCGTGTTACTGCACAATGTTTGTTTAGAGAGACAAAAGGTTGTATGTGGAATGTTCATGGTAGAGTGGAGAATGCTAATGGTTTCTTTTATATAAGGAAGTTGAACAATGTCCACACATGTGGTGCTGAAGTACGCACGATGACTCATTCTCGTATGAGTTCTGATTTAGTTGCTGATTTGATTGTTGAAAGTGTTCGTGATAATCCATTGACACGTCCAGTTCATGTTGTTCGGGATTTTAAGTTGGGGTATGGGCTAAGAGTTAGTTATCGTCAAGCTTGGTTGGGGGTAGAAAAAGCAAAAGGTGAGATTTTTGGAGACTACTTAATGTCATTTGACCAGTTAAGATGGTATGTGGATGTTGCAAAGAGTTGCAATCCAGGGAGTTACATTGAGTTTGAGTGTGATGATGATACTAAACGGTTTAAGAGATTATTTGTTTCTTTTCATGGTTCCATTAGTGGATTTGATTATTGTCGACCTCTCTTATTCCTTGATGGGACATTTTTGAAGGGAAGATTTAGAGGAAATTTACTTGCTGCTACAGGAAAAGATGGAAATCAAGGTACATAAGAAATTTGTTTTCTCTGTTCTGAAATTGAGAAAGTTCTCAGTTTACTAATATGATTGAATGTTTTAAATTTTATATAATATTGTTGTTGTATATGCATTTTTTATTTTTTCAGTTATTCATTTTACTGTTTGATATTTTGAATGTTAGAGTGTTACCATTTTCTAAGAATAATATAATATTTTCATTTTTTCTGTTTTGTACATGCAGGGTTCTTTCCTGTTTGTTTTGCAGTTGTTGGCTCAGAGAATCAAGATAATTGGCGCTGGTTTTTGGAGCATTTGAGTAGAATTGTTTCACCAGAACGAAATGTTACATTTGTGTCAGATCGTAACCTTGGATTAGTTGAAGTGTTGCCAAAGGTTTTTCCAATGGCTTTCCATGCTTATTGTTTATATCATTTGAAGATGAACTTGAGGCATCATTTGCGTGGTATGTTTCATGGATTGAAAGAAAAGTTGATCACTTTGTTTGGAAAATGTGCATATGCTCCAATTGAAGAAACATTTCATCAATGTTTGGTTGAGTTAAAGACTGAAGGTGGGTTAAGAGTTGAGAAGTTTTTAGATGACATACCATATGATCATTGGAGTAATGCATACTTTCAAGGGCAACGCTTTGGAGAGATGTGGTCAAATGTAGCTGAATCTTTCAATTCGTGGATACGAGAGGAACGCCACTTGCCTATCACAAAGTTGATTGATAGTGTAAGAATTAAGTTGATGAGGAAAATTGCTAAGAGGAGGGAACTTGTTAATAAATGGAATGGTTTGATTTGTCCTAAAATGGAGTCCAAGTTGCATGATGGTTTTAATACTTCGAGGCCATGGATTGTTAGTTCATCTGGAAATGATGTCTATGAGGTGCATTCACATCCATCTGTTTCAGTTGACATTAGTAGACGAATATGTTCTTGTGGCGAGTGGCAGTTGAAAGGGTTTTCCTGTGCACATGCAGTTGGTGCTATACAAAAGAGTGGACATGATTTGAGTTTATTTGTTGATCAATACTTCTATGTTCAAAGTTATCGAGATTCCTATTCTTTTCCCATATATCCTGTTCCTTCAATTTGGAAACCAGATTGTAATGTTGATGGTGATAGTGAAGTTGTTCTTCCTCCTTTGTCTAAGAAGCAAATAAGAAGAGGATTCGTTCAAATAGTGAGAAAGTGAGGCAAATTACTTGTAGTAGATGTGGGAAGGTTGGCAATCACAATAAGAAATCGTGTAAGGAGACTTTGTGATTTTTTGTAGTTGCTTTGTCAGTGTAAAAATTTCGTATTCATAAATTTCTTGAAGTAGCAGTTTGTGCTGTTGAGCGCTGAGTAATAATCTTCTATGTTTTTGAATAAAGTGACATTGAATTGAAAGTGAAAATATTCTTAGTTTCAGATTTTAATTTTGAATTGTTTGTGATAATATTGTTTGGTTCGCTTTTGGAAATAAAGTAGACTGTTGAATGTTTGTTTTGCAGATTGTGTGAATACTGTATAAAAGTGAACATATTCTCAGTTTAAGTTTTTAGTTCAAAACAGCTGATTTTGTGATAATAGTGTGAGGCTGTTGTTATGAATTGGAACTAGTTATAAATGTAATGAATTGAATGAGTGTGAATTAATATTCTAAATAGATGTGGTCAATGCTTTATGTTTTGATTAAAGTAAGAGTGGACTGTAAGTGAAAATATTCTTTGTTTCAAATTTTAGTTTTTCATATTGTGAAATTATTGTGAGGCAGCAAATAAATTGTTGTGATAATGTTGTTTGGTTGGCTTTCGAAAATAAACTTGACTGTTGAATGTTTGTTTTGCAGATTATGTGAATACTGTATAAAAAGTGAACATATTCTCAGTTTAAGTTTTTAGTTCAAAATAGCTGTTTTTGTGATAATAATGTGAGGCTCTTGTTATAAATTGAAACTAGTTATAAATGTGATGAATTAAATGAATGTGAATTAATATTCTAAATAGATGTGGTTAATGCTTTATGTTTTGATTAAAGTAACAGTGGACTGTAAGTGAAAATATTCTTTGTTTGGAATTTTAGTTTTTCAAATTGTCATAATATTGTGAAGCAACAAATAAATTGTTGTGGTAATATTGTTGTTTGAAAATTGAGTGATCTGTATAAAACTGAAAATATTCTCAGTTTTAAAGTTTCTAAGTTTGAAAATAAGTGATTGAAACAACAGTAAAGTTTTGTGTCCACTATTTTCACATGTAATACTATTTTCGCTTTTGCCATATAGTAGTGTGAGGAACAGGATAATAGAAATTGAGAATATGGACAAAAACATCAACAAAGCTCGGGTGCATATATCTTTGAGAGTATGACAAAATATTCCATTACACATCATAGAAATTGTAATATGTTTGTTACGTAATATGCTTGGAACTATTAACAAAAACATTAGTCATTGTATCAGAGTGTTACAAAAAAGAGTTCATTGAGTTACACATCAAAAAAGATTTCATTGAAGGTTGCAATCTTGACTCTACTTGATTTTGATTGATCTTTGTGGATCACTGAGGAACTCATGTACCATGTCTGCTCTGAGTCTTGTGGATGTGCCTGGTGGTAATGTGTTTGGAATTGGTTGATGCCTGATGTATTGTCTTATGATGTAGCAAACAATAATTCCACAGTCATTCCTGCAAGATTCCATTTTTGACACAGTTAGGGAAAAAAGAAATTTTTTTGAAAAAGATACTAAAATTTGTTAGTTAGAATAAATTAACATACGTCATTGCTTCTTGTTGAGGGCTGTCTTTGACTGATTCAATCTTGACATCAGGATTCCAGGCTTTTTCTGCTTGACAAGGTGTATCCTTCATGTATTGATGGATGATTTTTTGCTGTAAAAAACATCAACACAAAGTATGTAATGATTTACATCTGATTATTGTAATGCTAATCTGAAATTGTTCTTACCAGTTGATTTGCAACATTGTAGTGCTTGTCCTTTCCTTTTCTTGGTCTCAAAGAGTTGAAATGTTTCCAAGTCCCCAAGTGTTTGTCGATAACAAGTAATGTCCAATGATTGAAATTGTGGATGGGGATATGGATGTATCGACATGGGAGGGATTCTTGCAAAGTATTTTTCAAAATCTTTTTCCTTTGTTCTGAAGTTTTCTTCTTCAACATTGGCTGTTTTTTACAAAAGATATGTGAATATTCACAGTAATGGTACGAACTCAATATTCATGTCGATTAACTATGATTAACATATGGATGTATTGACATATGTGAATATTCACAGTAATGGTTCGAACTCAATATGTGAAAAGCAACAAAACATGATTAACTACGATTTGTCACTCAAATTGTTTTGAAATGTGAGTATATTCCCAGCAATGGCACCAAAATCAAAATTTGAAAACATTCACAAGAATGATAACAAACACAAAAAATCTACTTTGAAACCAAAATTGAATGGAAGATAAAGTATAGAATTGACACATGCACATTGATTCCTTACCCAATATAGACTTGACAGTATGAAACAATTGCCATTGTGCTCTGCTCCATCACCAGAATTCTGTGCTTGTGGTTCTCTTTGAAGAATCTCAGCATATGCATCAATTGTCTATCAAATTGAAACACAAAAGTGATGTTAACAAATTAATAAGAAGTTTTTCAGTGTTAAAATATTATAAATATTATACGTACACAGCTGGATATGTCTGTCCTTTTTACCAAGTTCTTGATATCATTAATAAACACACAATTTTCATATCTTGCGTGTAACAACCCTCGTACTGATTACCGATAAACTACTGAATTAGCTACTGGTTACTGCTAAACTGAACTGATAATGACTGATAATTGAATTAACTGAAGTACTGAATGGACTGATTGAAATCGAAACTGAAATTGAATAAGTTTATCTATTGAATTGCATATTGCATCTGTTTGATTGATTGATTATCTGTTTGAATTCATGAGTTTAAACTGTTAATTGGAGGCCTTATCGGCGGCCGAATTAGGAACTGTTTAGTGTTTTGGACTCAGTAGAATATTTGTGATTTAATGGTATATTTATCTGAAAATTGATTAGGAATGATTAAATATTGGTTAAAAACTAAGTTTGGCTTAATTACTAAATTGCCACACCTAGTGGCCCACTACTTGGACCTTCTTGAGCCTTATTACATGTTGATCAAATCACTTCCTCAGCCACATTTTGAGAACTCCACCGAACTAGAGAGAGAGAGTGAGCTAGGAGAGTGATTCAACTTGATTTTGTGCATTTGCTTGAAGAATTGCTTGGGAATTGAAGTGTAGATTTGTCTATTGAGCCTCTAGACTTGAATTTCAAGATCTAAGTAAGGTAATTGAACCTCTCATTGTTGTATTCAAGATTGTTCTTGCATGATTCATGCTTCATTGTAGAGCTAAGTCATGTTTTAGTTCATACATGTTGAATTGTAGCTTAATTCTTGCATGCATGTTTGAATTGAAGAGTTTTGGGTTGATTTCATGGAAAATGTTGCATGCATGTTCATGTTAATGTTTAGGACCATGACTTCATCTTGTTTTTGGAGCAATTGGCTCCTTAGAGCACCAAATTGAAGCTTGGAAATGATTTGAATCCATGCATGTTGCATGTTCATCTTGTTCTTGAAAAATGGTTTGAATTTGGGTTTGAATTAAACACCCTTGGGCTTTGATTTCTTAAATTGAGTTTTGAAACTTGTTGTACATTGAGTTTGCAAGAGTTTTTCCAGAAAATAGCCCAAGAGGATCGAAAATATTGCTTTTGAACTTGGTTTTGAGCTTAGGACTCAAATCTGGGATTTCCAGATTTTTATTGTCCGCTCGAGCGGAATAAGTAGCGCTCGAGCGGAGAAATCGAGCTCCCAGCATCTTGCACTGTGCATCAGTCCGCTCGAGCGGAGTATTGGGCGCTCGAGCGGAGGACTGGGTGACACGCTCGAGCGGGCGTCGAGCGGAGATTTCACATATCCAGTACTTTTTGGTCCGCTCGAGCGAGGATGTTGCGCTCGAGCGGGGACCTTTGTTTGCTTGTCCGCTCGAGCGGGGAAACCTGCGCTCGAGCGGGACTCTGTTTCACTGAAAATTCTGGAATTGTTTTCTAAGTGTATTTTCACATCCTCATTCCATCCTAGGCATTCTTAGGCCTAGTTTAAGACATCTTAATGAGGATGTAGGTGTAGAACACACCGAGGCATAATAGGAAGTTAATTACTGTACTTCCCCAACTGTTAAACTTAGAGTGTGTTCATTTTGTTAACTGTTTAGGGTTGGCACTCGGGGACGCGCTCTAGCATACTGTAGCCCAATCTCTGTGAGTAACGATTGTGTAAAGATATGTTCAAAATGGTTATCTTTTGAATACTGAACTGAACCGTTTATTGAACTGATATTATTTACTGAACGAATGTATGTCCTGTATTCTGAACTGTATTGTGGCATCCTTAGCACTTACTGTTTACCGTTACTGTTACAGAGCTCTGTTGTTTCCCTTGTGGAACCATACTGTTTACTGATTGATGGCCATCATTACTGTTGGGTCTGTTAAGACCCGGTCCTTTTGGACCTACTGTTTACTGTTATGCTAATGGATGTACCACATATGACTGAATAACTGTTCTGACTGGAAGACTGAAATACTGTTTAATGAACTGTTTTCATTACTGTAAGGACATTACATTCTTAACCTCTTTATACATTATGTTATTCACTGGGCTTTAGCTCATTGCTCATATATATATGTAGGTTCTCAGCAGCCAGACCAGAGCTAGGAGCGTGGGTTGGTCCCCAGTTTTGTCAAGCCAGCCTATGTGCCTCACTGCGAGGTTTCGAGTTGCCATGCTATGGCTTGGGGTGTTTTTGTGTCCCCCATCGGTCTCCGTACTGTTTTGTACTGCTGTATAGACCGTCTACTGTTTTACTGTACTGTTATCGAGGGATTAGGTCCCCGTACTGAATGTTTGTATATGATGCTATATACTGTATATAGACTGTACTGTTCTGATCTGTATGAATGCATGAAAAATGTTTTTGGCATACAGATTTTCATAGCTCAATGGACACTAGTTACTTATTGTATTGGCTTCCGCCAGGCCCTGTACTCTGTTTAACTGTATTACTGTTCAGCAGGCCTTCGGTTATCTCGGATTACTGGCCAGTTACGATGCTAAACCCATAGGGCCGGGTTTGGGTCGTGACATTGCGCCAAACCATATACAAGCACTACAAAACAATAAAAAATGTGTTAACAAGTAAGTCAGAATATTTTTAGAAAATAGAGCTATTTCTCAGTTTCATTTCATATATTTGTACTACATGAAAAATTGAAAGATTTATGTAAGATTATACCTTGATTCTGTTTGCTTTTCTTTCCAAAGAATTTGTAGTTTATATTTATCTTCAGGAGGTAGGAATTGAGCCACAGCATACTTGTTTGAAATTGTCTCATCTTTGTGTTCCTTCTCTGTCTCAACTTTAACTTTCTTGCCTCTATACTCATAATCTGACACCTCAGTAGTCTTCCTTGCTTTAGCTTTGATATTTTTAATCATGGAATTCTGCAGATTTGTTTGTCTTGATTCTGTCAGATCATCGGCTTTTATTGCCCAAACTTGTTGGGTTAAGTCATGGACTTCTTCCTCCAGTAACTGATTCTGGAACTGAGAATTTTGGCAATCTTTCACATTTGTATTTGTCTCACAATGTTTTGTTGCAATAGGCTGTTGCGTTATCTCATGGACCTCTTTGTCCACAATTTCAGAATTTTCATGGACCTCTTTCTGATGGAGCTCTTTGTCCACCACTTCAGAATTTTCATGGACCTCTTTCTCCAGCACTTGAGAATTTTCATCATTTATTGTATGACCTTCATTCTTTCCATCTGTCCCAGAATGTTTTACTGCACAAACTTCTTGGGTTATCTCGTGGACCTCTTTTTCAACCAATTGGTTATGCAATCGAGAATTTTCATCTTTCAATTGTTTTATTTGTGCTGTGAGTAGCCTGTTATCCTCTTCAAGTTTATTTATGTAGATGGTCTTCACTGTGTTGTCTAGTTGCAAATTGTTGTTCTCAGTTTGAAGTTTCTCAAGTGTTTGTTGATGAATTTGTTCTTCTCCCTCAGGTTCATCATTGAGTATAATGTTGCAGAAGTCATTAAAGTCTTCATTTGCTGGCTTTTGTTCTTGGTGGCAGTCTTCATCATATTGACCATCTTCTTCTTCTTCAGAATCTTCTTCTTCTTCTTCAGTATTTTCAGCATCTTGTTTTTGTTGTTCTTGTTCTTGTACTTCTTGTTCTTTTTCTTCAGCATATTCAGCATTTTCAGCATCTTCTTTTTCTTCTTCTTCAGTGTCATCAAGTTCTTCATCACTTTCCTCATTCAATTGAGCAGTAGTTACCTGTAGGTCAACATACAATAGATATTAGTTTTTGAAATAATTGAAGTTTAGGAAACTAAAAACTTTCTCAGTAATAATTCAGTGTATAAAAATAGGGATTTTTCCCAACTTGAATTGTAATTCAAATGAGATGAGGATGTGACCTGTCTTGTTGTCAGCTGGTGTAGTGATATGACTTTCATACGTTTATGTAATTTGGCAAGATTCCACTTGATCACCCTTGGGCATGCTTCGCTAACTTCAGGGTGGATGATCAGTGTGTGCTCACACAACCAATACTACAAAGCAAATGTAAAGAATTTTTGTCATTTGAATAAGAAGTAATACTATCTATTATTAACAACAAACTAATAGAATAAAGTAAAGATGTGACTTACTAAGAGAGCCATAACACATCCTGTGACTTTAGCTGGATTTTTGTGGTATTTTTCAATTGAAGACATCAGTGTGTTCCTTATTGCTTCAGCCCAATTGTATTTTCTCATTGAGTTTATGTCTTCCATGTAATTAAGAAATACCCAACCAACTGTTGTTCCTGATGTAGAGAAAAAAAGCTCCAAACAAGTATACATACACAGCATCCTTATCACATCTTCAGTGTCTTCTTTCTTCTTGCCTTTCAATGCTTTTTGCAACAAGTTGGTGATGGTTGTGCTCGATAGCGTTTCAGTTTGTATGTATTTTCTTGTCAGAAATAATGATCTGCTTTTATTTCCATAGCCAAGATGTATTGGCTCATCTCCACAAGATATACCAAAGATGGACTTGATGTCTTCTGTTGTTAGCTTTACAGTTTCTGGTCCTAACTGGAAAGAACCACTGCTGCCTGGCTGGTATGTTTGAATTATTTTCAGTGAAATGTCATCATATTTGCTGCATTCTTTACAATTCATCTTGTTTTTCAATATTGCATCAAACAATGCCCAAAATGGGGTTTTCTTCAAGCCATTAATATGCTCATTCCTGAGTTTGATGCGCTGTAATAGCTTGACTATTGCCACCATGTTTGATCTGAAAGTTTGTTCTTGTACTTTTTGTTCTTCTTCTTCAGCATCTTCTTCTTCTTCGTCTTCAGTATTTTCAGCATCTTCCTTTTGTTCTTCTTCAGTGTCATCAATTTCTTCATCACTTTCCTCACTGAATTGAGCAGTAGTTACCTGTAGGTCAACATACAATAGATATTAGTTTTTGAAATAATTGAAGTTTAGGAAACTAAAAACTTTCTCAGTAATAATTCAGTGTATAAAAATAGGGATTTTTCCCAACTTGAATTGAAATTCAAATGAGATGAGGATGTGACCTGTCTTGTTGTCAGCTGATGTAGTGATATGACTTTCATACGTTTATGTAATTTGATAAGATTCCACTTGATCACCCTTGGGCATGCTTCGCTAACTTCAGGGTGGATGATCAGTGTGTGCTCACACAACCAATACTACAAAGCAAATGTAAATAATTTTTGTCATTTGACTAAGAAATAATACTATGTGTTATTAACAACAAACTAATAGAATAGAGTAAAGATGTGACTTACTAAGAGAGCCATAACACATCCTGTGACTTTTGCTGGATTTTTGTGGTATTTTTCAATTGAAGACATCAGTGTGTTCCTTATTGCTTCAGCCCAATTGTATTTTCTCATTGAGTTTATGTCTTCCATGTAATTAAGAAATACCCATCCAACTGTTGTTCTTGATGTAGAGAAAAAAAGCTTCAAACAAGTATACATACACAACATCCTTATCACATCTTCAGTGTCTTCTTTCTTCTTGCCTTTCAATGCTTTTTGCAACAAGTCTATGATGGTTGTGCTCGATAGCCTTTCAGTTTGTATGGATCTTCTTGTGAGAAATGATGATCTGCTTTTATTTCCATAACCAAGATGTATTGGTTCATCTCCACAAGATATACCGAAGATGGACTTGATGTCTTCTGTTGTTAGCTTTACAGTTTCTGGTCCTAACTGGAAAGAACCACTGCTGGCTGGCTGGTATGTTTGAATTATTTTCAATGCAATGTCATCATATTTTCTGCATTGTTTATAATTCAGCTTGTTTTGCAATATTGCATCAAACAATGCCCAAAATGGGGTTTTCTTCAAGCCATTAATATGCTCATTCCTGAGTTTGATGTGCTGTAATAGCTTCACTATTGTCCCCATGTTTGATCTGAAAGTTAATCTCTATTCTCTACACTTTCCCTTTTGCTTTTTATCCATTGAAGTTGATTTTGTATGCTTTCTTATCATTTTCTTTGCATTACTTTTTAGTCTTGGGGTTTTCATGAGTTGCTTTCCTGTACGGAAAATCAACATAGACAAGATATAAATGCTGAGAATGTTCCTTAAAAGAATCAATCTAATGTCATTCTCATGAAGTCTAAGTTTGATGACATTCATGGCTATAAAAACAAAATCAACATTGAAAGTTAAATTGAAAGCAAGAGAAGATTATTAACTAGGGTTTTTCACTCAAATTGATCCAGAATATGAGAACATTCACAACAATCGCAGCAAAAATCAACATTGAAACTTAAATTGGAAGCAAGAGAACATGATTAACTAGGGTTTTCAGTCTAATTGATTGAAAACTTGAGAAAATTGACAACAATCATGTCAAACTCAATATTGAAACCTAAATTGAAATAGAGAGAATATGATTAAGTCCGGGTTTTCACTCAAATTGACTAAGAATCTGAGAACATTAACACAATCGAATGAAAATCAACATTGAAACCTAAATTGAAGGCAATAGGATATGATTAACTAGGGTTTTTTATTCAAATTGATTCAGATTGAAACCCAAATTGAAACCAAGAGAATATGATTCACTAAGGTTTTTTTACTCAATTTTTCCAAGAATATGAGAACATTCACAGCAATCACAGCAAAATCAACAATGAAAGCTAAATTGAAACCAAGAGAATATGATTAACTAAGGTTTTTCACTGAAATTAATTGAAAATATGAGAACATTGACAGCAATGGCACCACACTCAACATTGAAACTTAAATTTAAAGGAATGGGATATGATTAAGTAGGGTTTTTCACTCAAATTCATTCAGAATATGAGAACATTGACAGCAATAGCAGCAAAATCAATATTCAAACTTAGATTGGGGAGCAAGAGAACATGATTCACTAAGGTTTTTTACTCAAATTGTCTAAGAATCTGAAAACATTCATAGGAATCATACCAAAATCAACATTGAAAGCTAAATTTAAACCATAGAATAAGATTCACTAAGGTTTTTTACTCAAATTGTTTAAGAATTTGAGGACATTCACAGGAATCGTGCCAAAATGAACATTGAAAGCTAAATTGAAACCAAGAGAACATGATTCAGTAAGGTTTTTTACTCAAATCGTCTAAGAATCTGAGAACATTCACAGGAATCATACCAAAATCAACATTGAAAGCTAAATTTAAACCAAAGAACAAGATTCACTAAGGTTTTTTACTCAAATTGTCTAAGAATCTGAGGACATTCACAGGAATCGTGCCAAAATGAACATTGAAAGCTAAATTGATACCAGAGAATAAGTTTGACTAAGGTTTTTCACTCAAATTGTGTAAGAATCTGAGAACATTCACAGGAATCATACCAAAATCAACATTGAAAGCTAAATTGAAACCAAAGAACAAGATTCACTAAGGTTTTTTACTCAAATTGTCTAAGAATCTGAGAACATTCACAGGAATCGTGCCAAAATGAACATTGAAAGCTAAATTGATACCAGAGAATAAGTTTGACTAAGGTTTTTCACTCAAATTGTGTAAGAATCTGAGAACGTTCACAGGAATCATACCAAAATCAACATTGAAAGCTAAATTGAAACCAAAGAACAAGATTCACTAAGGTTTTTTACTCAAATTGTCTAAGAATCTGAGAACATTCACAGGAATCATACCAAAATCAACATTGAAAGCTAAATTGAAACCAGAGAATAAGATTCACTAAGGTTTTTTACTCAAATTATCTAAGAATTTGAGAACATTCATAGGAATCATGCCAAAATCAAGAATGAAAGCTAAATTGAAGCCAATATAATGTGATTAAGGTTTTTGAGTAAAATTGATTGGAAATGTGAGAACATTTACAGGAATGGTACCACACTCAACATTGAAACCTAAATTGAAAGGAATGAGATATGATTAAGTAGGGTTTTTCACTCAAATTCATTCAGAATATGAGAACATTGACAGCAATAGTAGCAAAATCAATATTCAAACTTAGATTGGGGAGCAAGAGAACATGATTCATTAAGGTTTTTTACTCAAATCGTCTAAGAATCTGAGAACATTCATAGGAATCATACCAAAATCAACATTGAAAGCTAAATTTAAACCATAGAATAAGATTCACTAAGGTTTTTTACTCAAATCGTCTAAGAATCTAAGAATATTCATAGGAATCATACCAAAATCAACATTGAAAGCTAAATTTAAACCAAAGAACAAGATTTACTAAGGTTTTTTACTCAAATTGTCTAAGAATTTGAGGACATTCACAGGAATCGTGCCAAAATGAAAATTGAAAGCTAAATTGAAACCAGAGAATAAGATTCACTAAGGTTTTTTACTCAAATTGTGTAAGAATCTGAGAACATTCACAGGAATCATACCAAAATCAACATTGAAAGCTAAATTGAAACCAAAGAACAAGATTCACTAAGGTTTTTTACTCAAATTGTCTAAGAATATAAGAACATTCACAGGAATCATGCCAAAATCAACAATGAAAGCTAAATTGAAGCCAATATAATATGATTAAGGTTTTTGAGTAAAATTGATTGGAAATGTGAGAACATTGACAGCAATGGTACCACACTCAACATTGAAACCTAAATTGAAAGGAATAGGATATGATTAAGTAGGGTTTTTCACATAATTTTAGTAAGAATCTGAGAACATTAACAACAATGGTACCCAAATCAACATTGAATCCTAAATTGGAAGTAACAGAAGTTGATTAATTAAGGTTTTTCACTCATATTCAATATGAATCTGAAAACATTAACAGCAATGGTACTAGAATCAATATTGAAACCTAAACAGAAAGCAAGGCAACATGATTAAGTAGGGTTTTTCTCTCAAATTCACTAAGAATCTGAGAATATTCACAGCAATCGCACCAAAATCAACATTGAAACCTAAACAGAAAGCAAGGCAACATGATTAACTAGGGTTTTTCACTCAAATGCACTAAGAATCTGAGAATATTCACAGCAATCGCACCAAAATCAACAATGAAACCTAAACAGAAAGCAAGGCAACATGATTAACTAGGGTTTTTCACTCAAATTCACTAAGAATCTGAGAATATTCACAGCAATCGCACCAAAATCAACAATGAAACCTAAACAGAAAGCAAGGCAACATGATTAACTAGGGTTTTTTCACTCAAATGCACTAAGAATCTGAGAATATTGATAGCAATCGCACTAAAATCAACATTGAAACCTAAATAGAAAGCAAGAGAACATGATTTTTGTGGCATTACAATGAATGTTCTCAGATTCACAAACAAAAACAAAAACAAAAGTTTCGAACTCAACATTATAAAAAAACAAAAGGTTCGAAAATGAAAGTTTCGAATTCAACATTCAAGCTGAAATGGAAATGAAAAACAAAAGTTTTGAAAATGAAAGTTTCGAACTCAACATTCAAGCTGAAATGGAAATAAAAAACAAAAGTTTCGAAAATGAAAGATTTCGCAAAAACTAGGGTTTAAGATACTTGAATCTTACTTGTTTTCACCATTTTTGGTTGTTCGGTTGTTTGAATGTTTGATGATCTAGTTTGTTTTTGGGAAATCTGAGACGAGATTGATGAAGGAAGACGAGATTGATAAAGGTAGACGAAATGTGAGGCGAAATTGATGAAGGTGAGAATGAAATCTGCGAGAGTGAGAAATAGCGGGATGAACTGTCAATGAAATCGTGAATCAGCGATTTTTGTTTTGTGTTTTGATTTGGTAAGGGTAGTTTCGTCATATTAATGGATTATGGGACTTACTGGTGAAAAGTTTTTGAACTAGGACTTAATGGATCATTATTTGCTAAAACGAGACTTACCTGTAAATCACCCTTTTCTTTTCCTTTTTAAATTTCTATTTAATTTCATAATCCAAATACATAATAATTGAACTTAAATGGAACTCCATAATTTTCTGATGTAGGGCGACGTTGATTATGATCCTAAGGACGACGTGCTTTGCACCACACAATTTAATTTAATTTAGGAAAATGCTCTGTAGCTCGAGAAAGTGAGGCTTGAATGGCCCGAATGGTACGAAAAACATTATCTTACCGGTAAGAGAATAAAAAAATATCCTAAAACGACGTCGTTTTGAAATTTCGAACCACTCGAGTCACGGAAAATTCGAGCTACGAATCGGAACCGTTTAATTTATTAAAAAGAAAAAACAATGTGATCGACACAAGCACAATATTCTTATTCTTCTCTTTTTTTTCTTTTTCTTATTCTTTCATTTATTTTTTATTTATTTTTTAGTCCACCTATCTTATGAGTGATTGGCACAATAACGTTAATCAAGAACCAAGACAAAGTCCCCTAAAATTATTTATTGGAGTTTTGCAATTTTCTTCCCCCAAATCTATCCATCCACAATTGATTATGATGCTAACTTGTTAAAAGTGTGTTAAAATTAATATTCAATGCATGAAATAAAATAAAAAAAATGTTTCTGAAAAATAGAAATTTGAAATGATCAAGTTTGATTTTTTTTTCTTTTAGAATTTAATTTTCAGCTATTTAAGCACCCAAAAAAAAAACAAAATTGGAAGAATTTTGGCGTCAGTTGATTTAACTGATAAGGAAAAAAAAAAAATCATTTTTGTAAGACACTGCAGGAAAATTGATTTTTAGCGGCGTTTCATAAACGCCGCTATAAGCTTCAAAAACGCCGTCATATGTTATAGCAACGTTTAATCTTTACGTCGCTGATACGGCCGCCGTAATAGCTTCACAACGTTTAAAAAACGTCGCCAAAAACATTAGGCGGCGTTTTAAAAAATGTCGCAAAAACTTTGACGCCCCGCTACCTTTCCGTCACATAATAACGTATGACATCATGACGACGTCATTTAGTGGCGTTTTTTCAAAAACGCCACCTTTTTTTATTTTTTATTTTTAAAGAACATAAACCAAAGAACTTAACTAATTCCTCAACAAAAAAAAAAAAAAAGAAAGAATTTAATAGCAGCTTCAGAATTTTACTAAAAACACGAATAGCTCAAATTTACATATCCATATGCCAACCATGCATTAAGCTAATCACAATTTTTATATGTCCAATATAATTGCACATTTCATGAGATTTGTACTACACAAAATATATGTACTCTTTAATCCAAAAAAAATTTTTAAAAAAAAAATCACCAAATATATGTCAGTGCAAGGTAATATTAAATCCAAATTGTCACCCAAAAGATAATCCAGTTCCAACATTTGAAGAACCAACTTCCAATTCTTTCTTTTCCACATGCTTCTCATTCTTTTCCACATGGTTCTTAGTATTTTCATATGACTGTTTGAGCCATGACCTGGTTTCATCCTCCATGAAAGTCCCAAATAGTAGTGCCTGCAAAAGTGGGAGAAAAGTTACATATATCTCACCTTAAAAATCTACATATAGAGAAGATAGTAAGAAAACTATAAAATGCAATCTGGTATGAGGAAGGTGTGAGAAGCCTCATATCAGGTTCAGAAGCAGCCATTAATGGAAGATTTGTTGAACTCAGAAGGTGGTGATTTTAAAGAATTCAACTGAGCTGCCACAAACACAGAGGAAGAGAGAAAGAGAGTCTTTGGATGCTTTTGATATGGGAATGGCATTGGGTTTAATTTCTTTTTTAAAATTGCTTTTGGTTTATGACTGTGCATTGATTGTGGATTCATCTTTAGCTTTATCAAGAAAAGAAAAAGCAGAGTTTGTGCATAAAGATGCATCTTTAGCTTTTATCAAGTTGACCACAGCACAGCCATCCAAGCCAACATTTTCACTTGTATGTTTAAAAAAAATCAGTTCCAAAACATAAGACAATAACTTGATGCTTTTGCTTAAAAAGAATGTCAATCAATGTGAAGAAAAAAATGAGAAACGGTGTTACAAAACCATAATATGATTAAAGGCTGAGTATTATAGGATAACAGGAATAATATCATAGAGAAAACATACTTGTGAAAAGCTTTCTGAATTTCACGTTGACTTGCATTCCGTTCAACCCCAAGAACCTGAAACAATATAGTCACAAGAAATTAAGGAAGATGCCAACAAAATTAGCCCCCCCCCCCCCCCCCCCCAAAAAAAAAAAAAAAAAAAAAAAAAAACACCAAGGGAAAGAACCTCCATTTATCAACCATTTTAACCAAACACACAATATTAAATCCCTACTTAGACAATGTAGATTATTCATTGTAAAACAAAGACTTCACTTCAACTTTTGAGCAATCAATTCAAGTATGAGATAGAGATGATTTCATCAACCACACTGACATTCCCAGCACCACAGTAAAGATTACTAAACAAAATCTAAGATACCCATTCTAGGACAACTTGGCTGAATACAAGCCAAAGGTTTACTTCAGGTTTTTGCATTTTAGTCTATCTGAAAATCTCAAGAATCATGACACTCATGTAAAACCATCAAGTCCAGTTACTCCAGTAGCACATTGTTCATCACTCGATTGATATCAAATTACTCAGATACAATCTCTATTGGAGGCATCACCCTAACATGCATATCACTATCAATTCAAAAACCTAAAAAATTGATGACTCAAAATGTGCACATCTTCTTCAAATAGCAATTTTAATATTGAACTTTTCGCCCAAGAAACATGTGACTGAACTATCAGTTGAACGGAGATAAAAAGGCATGCATTGAATGATACCTTGTTTATAAAGTCCCTCCGACTCCACTTTCAGGAGTTCCCTGATTAATCACATCATTATGCATTATCTGTTATAAGTTATAAATTTCTGTAAAATGCTCCCTTCAATTACTGATGATGAAAGACACATAAAAATGGTCAAGTTCTTCTCTAAGTCTTACACAAAGTATGAATTGTCAAACTTCAATGGATCCTTGGTCCAAGGGCCCTCAAAGCCTGATCTCTCTGGATGTGCCCTTCCCTACAGCACCAAAATCAAGCCAAATTGTATTGTTAACTACTTACAAAGAAATGTTTGAAAACAATTGCAGACCTGCCAAGAAAGTTACCAATGTGTGGGCTCCAGATAGTACCACAATGTCCTTGTCAGATAGACCCATCCGAAAGAACACCTCCCTTAGATGTGATGGCCCTACAAGGAAATATCATTGGACAATATAATTTAGTTCATTTCTATTTGTTTATGCGAGTGAGCACATCTGGTAATGAGAATGTTATGCAAATAAAATTTCCGTACTGTATCTAGGATGTGGTTTATTTGACAGGGTTCTCACTTAGGTAGGTCGAGTTATGAAAACACATTTCTAATTCCTAATTCTTCGGTGGTTGTACGTTAAGCAACGTGCATTAAGAAGTTGGATTCTGGTTTTCGTAAAAAAAAATTTGTGTTTCATTTCTAATGTAAAGACAGCCAAACTAGAGATGAATACTAATATAATGGTCTGATTATGAGAAAGAAATTAGCAGTCCCTGCTTCTAGTACATTGAAAATCAATGGGAACGATGACTATGGAGAAATTTGCTTCAGTAAGTTATTAGTCAATCAAATGTTACTCTATGACCAAGCAAAAAATTATGTAGGACCATACACCATATGCTTCTGAATGCTAATATATCATAACCACACTTCAGAATGCATCTTCTGCCCTCTAGAGCTCCAACACCAAGTCTGCAGTGTAAACAATAGAACTGAGTGAGGTTAATTACGAAAATAGTTGGACCACTGTAATAATTATATCTACATTAGTGCCTTACATTCTACAAATTTTCAGGAGGACATGATATCTAAACCCATATATGACTTGTACTAATTAGAGAATGTAAGTGTGAAACTAGATTGGGACCTCAAGTAGGAGGGCTTCCCTTCATGCATATCGAGAAAATTTAGTTACATCTTCAGCAGCCAAAGAGTGATAATAAATTCCAGGATCTACGGTCCATAATCTAGTCTCTGTCACACTATAATCACCAGACTCTGGAATGTAGATTGGATTTTGGGATGGGAGATATATATGTACTTACAGCCTGTATCTGTTTTAATCCAGAATTCCCTGTTCCCATTTGAATTGCTTCCACTGAGTGTGACTTGGGGTGGGTTGGAGTGGCTCTTGCAGCGTCTAATGCTCTCTCTTGAGAGGGCTCTCTGAGGAAATATCATGATATCTTCGTCTGGGAGCATTCCATCTCCATTATTGTAGCCCCCCCTCATAGGTGATGTTGTTCTTTATGTCATTTTTACGAGGCTTATGAGATTTTCGTGCAACCGTGGAGCTTTCAGGATGGACTTTCCTGTGGAACATGTGGAGGATCTGCATGCAGTAATTTGTTGAATTAGGAAACCAATTAGAGAATACATAACCTAGACTTGCTAGTGCATCCTGTAGGATTCAGATTCAGTGAAATACTCGGAAAAGCTTAGTGACAACCATCTGATTGGTTTATTGACACTTCAAATTATGTTCTTTGTAATTGAATTACAGATGATATTGTGCTTGGAGCAATGGTAAAATGCTCGGGATGCCAAGCATGAGAACATGGGTTTCAATATGAGGGCAGCCACTTTGTGCATATTATATCGAAGATCAAGTCTGTATCCAGTCTATCCCTCCTAACATCCTCAATTATGGGGATTTTTTTTTTTTTTTTATCTTAATGGTACCAACAAAACCACGTCTAGGAGATGCAGTGCTGTGTGTGCTCATTTCAGAAGATTTAGTATCTAAGCCTATGTTAGGTAGACACTTCAAAATAAATCAAATATCTGTATGTGTCTGACACTTTCCATCGGATGCTTCTTACATATTTATATTTAACACTATCATTATATATATATATATATATTGTTGTATAATTGATTTAAAATAAGTAAAATGCCTTTTTGACACTATATGTTTCCATTTTGTCTCACATAATATATCAAAAATAATATAAAAAAAAATTGACTTTTTTTTTTTGCCAAGTTTGCATACCTTAAATTTGAGATTTGTTGGGTCCGGCATTTTGATATGCATTGCACCCAAGTTCATGTAATATAGGTCTAAACTAGAAGTACACATACCTTATGCAGTTTTGTCTCAGATGAAGCAGAGTCAACATTTCCGCCAGTCGATGTGGTGGAGCTCCGAGAAGAACCATGAACCATTCTTTTCTTCAGCATCTTTTTCATGAGGTGTATGGCTGATTTATCTGTCTCCTTTTCTGTCCGTTTTTCTCCCCTCTCGTTTTTGGCTACATAATTTTCCTCTGCTATTTTTGTCCTCTGAAACAGCTCCCAAAGCGATGTTTTATGTTTCTTCTTTACCACTGTGGTTGTTTCTGGCAACTCAATTGCTGATCCAAACAGATAGCCCTGGAGTGGACAGATTGTTGTTCCATTCCCACTGGTCTCTGTGCCTTCCAATGGCTTTCCGCTAAGTGTAATGGTGCTACCATGGCTGCTTCTTCCAGTACTAACATAACTGTTTCTTCCAGTACTAACATGACTGTTTCTCCCAGATGAGTCATTGCAACCGTCTCCTTCAGCCCCTAGCACCTTCCAGTGATCTACTGATTATGCTACTAGATTATATTGGTCTTACCACAAATATTATAATGACTACTCATGATTATGTTTAATACTGCACTTACAGTCTGACTCTAATATGTGCACCAATCTTTTCATTATTGCTTTAGCAAAGCGTTAGCAGAAAAATATGTAAGGGTATACATGACTTACCTACGCTAAAATCCTTCAGTGGTTCATTGGCCCGGAACTTGCGATGCATCCAACCAAGTAACTGCAATCAAGATATATGAAAATATGAACTCAGAAAATATTAAGAACAGTTTTCATCATCCAAATTAAGGCAGGTAGAGAGAAACATTGGCTATTTTGTGTCAAAATCGAATAATGTGGCCTAATGGGGAGTGGGGTTAGAGGACCCCATGAGCTCATGATTTTATCTGGCTGTGCACTTGCGAGGTTGGTCTCCTAGTTTAGTACATGGTTAGCGGTTTGGTCTGCACCTATCAGAACACATGCCTTCTTATAGTTATGTCATTGGACTTCCCAATTTGAGTGGAGTCCAGAGCTATGTTACATTGATTATTATCATGCTTTATTATAACATTCTTAGTTAGTTATGATATGGTAAATTGTAACATTACTAGATTGCTATAAAAACAATTTCATAGCATTAACAAAATGTTATCCTTTGGTATTTTTAGTAACTTTTAACTATTTCATAGCATTCAAAAAATTTTATAATATATTTACGATAGCGTTCAACGATAACATTCGATAAATGTTATTAAAAATGATACACTTTTAATAACATGGGCAAACATAGCATTCCAACGAATGCTATTGCTTACTTTTGATAGCATTCATCGAATGCTATAAAATGTGTTTTTTGTTATAGTGATACTCTCTCTCCCTCTCTCTCTCTCACTCACTCACACACACACACACACTCTCTCTCTAATAATCTCAATCCCTGCAAAATACTACTCTGAAAATATATACGATCTGAAAACAAAGTTATGGTCGTCGGATGCATCTGATGGATAGAGACGTTATAACTACGATCACGATCATGACATGAATCAGGGAAAAGTGAGCCGTGAATTATTCGGTTCCACAGTCTCCCTCCAACATAGCAAGCAAAGCATAAGTTCCAAAAATTTAACAAGGTAAAAAATTGCAGGAAAACAGAAAAATATCAGAAAACAAATCCCAGATTTTGACCCCAAAGCTGTTTTACCTAAAAAGAATTTTGGTCAAATGTTTAACAAGTCTCTCTCTCTCTCTCTCAAAAGACCCAAAACAAACATCCATTGAACCCTCTGTATTTTTTCTTACCGGTTGTTTCAATGAAAGATCAATGATGAATAACAGTTACGGATATTGAATAATGATAAATATAATTATCAAAGTTTTCTTTAATTTTTTTTTTCCTTTTCTTTCTGTTCTTTTTTGTTTTAAATACTCCTGCACAATATTAAACCCACCCACAAATAATGGAAGGACAGTTCTTCGTGTTACATGTGATCTTTATTCATTTGTTCTATGTTATATGGACAACATTTTACACTTTGTGCTTATCCAAACATCAAACACGAAGAATGAACATCAATATCTGAGAAAGCATATAAATCTCAAATAGATTTAAAAAATTAGAGATCTGAGTTCATACAAAACAAATGCATAAAAACTTACAGATCTGAGTTCGAGTAGTTTGGCAAGACAGAAAGAAGCAACCGATCGAGATGCGAGATCTAATAAAAACATAATAGAGATGCAAGATATGAGCATGAATGTATACACTCTTCAACCCAAAAAAAAAAAAAGAAAGAAAAGAAACTAAACAGCTAAACGAATTGAAACTCACAAAATTGAGAACCAAACTTCAAAATCTGCAATCCAAATGGTGGCCTTCAAATCATCGCCAGATCTGAAATCGAGTGAGAGAGAGAGAGTTTTCGAAATCGAGTGAGAGAGTGTGTTTGTTTGAATTTGAACCACAAATCTGGAGGCCGCAAATCTGGAGACTAAGAACCACAAATTTGGAGGAGTAGACTGAGAACTTTAATCGCTCAGATTCAAATCTCCAAATCTTCGACAATCAACCGCAAATCGCAAATCTGGAGCGAGAGAGTGCGTCTTTTGATTTTGCTCAGAATTCGAGCTCGATAGAGAATGAATACGAGCTCGAGCGAGAGAGAGAGAGAGAAATCGCAGCTTTAGGGCTTTAGGATATGGGTAACAGCGTCAGCCAATTAACACGCAAAGACACTGTTTAAATGAAGTATAATACAGCGTTTTAAAAACGTTCTTTTAATTGAAAATTAGCGGCGTTTTCATAAACGTTGTAAAAAAAACGTTGCCATATCTCCTTTTTCCTGTAGTGAGAGAACCCCTTGTTTGGCAAGTGTTCAATTTTTTTTTAAAAAAAAATTCAAACATTTTGTCGTTAATAAATAATTAATAGTTTAGAAGATTAAAAAAAAAATTGAACTATGCCAATAACAGAAAATAACTATTTTAGTATTTGACAAACGCATCACTTTTTTTAGCAACAATTTTATCTTAAAATAATTTTTTTTTCAAAAACATTAAAAAAAAAAAACACAAAAGATACCTAATAATATTTGTCAAACTGAACTTTAGTATTGCATATTTCTCTCTGGGAATAATGTAAAACGACCAAAATATCCATGAAAAAGAAATTCATGATACCAACACTCACTACAAGAAAATGCATGTTTGGCGACTAAAATTGGCGACCAAACCAATTTTAGTCGCCAAAAACACCACATTGAGCGACTAAAAACAGCTTTTGTCGGCATTGTGTTTCGGCGACTAAAATCAATGCTTTTGGCGACTAATTTTTTAGTCGCCAAAAGTATATTTTCTTGTAGTGACTTTTGCTATGTGACATATTAGCAACATCTGTTGAAAAATTTCTCACTATTATTGTTGATTATTTGCATAACCCAAAGTTTGAAAACCAAAAGTCATAAAACTTGTCAATTTTGAAATTAAATGCAAATCATAAACACACCCTATGTTACAATGTTGGAGGACAATATTTTATAACCTTTCACACTATGCCATCACATTTGGTTCACACATATTGTGGTAGGGATATGCTAACATACCTAACACCTTTGTCAAAATTAATGGTGGTTTGTGGACCCTTTGGCTAAGCTGTTTCATTTATTAAAAAAATTAAAAAAACTATAAAAAAAAAAATTAATTGAAATGTGGCCATTGGTCTCCAAAGGGGTCTGTATCACTCCCAACATGAGGTTGCATTGGAGGAGACAATGCCCAACCATCTCTCTTTTATTCTTTTTGGTTTTAATTATTTTTTTTCCTTTTTATCTAGCTAATTAATTATTGTCAACTTTATACAGCTATAATTTTACAACCACCTGAGAAAAATTAGACAAAGAAAGGTAGGCTTCATTATATTGTCTGTGGTTCCTAAAGAGAGAAAAAAACAAAAAGAAGCACCATTTTTATAAATAAATAAAAAATCAATATTCTGTATTCTATTCTCTCTAAATAATATATAATAGACAACTTCATACAGGACCGACTGAAATAAGATAGGCTCCAATCAAAACAGGATTTTAATAAAACTCTCGTACATACTTCAGAGAGAATGAGGCACATGATTGATTTCAAAGAAACATTTAACAAATAAATAAAAATCATCCTATACATTATTCTTCCTAAAGAATGTTGATGATACAACGTCTTTCAGATGGAATGGGTCGGATTGATCCATACTTTCCAAACTGGTGCCCGAGGTACCAAGCCCACAGAGAGACCTGCACAAGAGTTCAACGGGGAACGGGGAGTCCCCTAGCAAATCCTCCGACGAGCAAGTTAGAAAGAGAGATGAAAAAGTAGAGATAGATTAGTGATAGCAAAGCTTAATCCTTTCCTTATCTTCAATGCCTACTTATATCCTCTGCTAATCATTTCCTTGTCCTTTCTGATCTGTCACCTTGGCCGAAAGTGTTGGACAATCTTTACTGTATTTAAATAGATTAAATTCTGTTGTGTACTAAACAACAACAAGAATATAAAGAAATAAAGGAAATGAGAGAATTTGTTTGATTACAAAAATCAAACTAGAAATAAATAAATAAATAAATAAAAACAGATTTTATTTTGTTATAAAAACAAAAATAAAATTAAAATATGATTTAATAAACAAATAAAACAGAATAATAAATTAAACAACTTACTTGATTAATTTCTTCTAATAAATATCTGACCAAGTCCAGTGTTTGACACTGTGTCCTTAAGAGAGATTCGTTCTCTCCACGGTACTTTCAGAATGTGGACGTCTATCTCCCATGATGAAATGATCAACTACAAGCAATAGTAGCAATACAAATTGTTTGTCTAACGAACACACTAAGTGTTTATACTCTTTCTCACAAAAATTAAATGCAGCAAAATGAAGAATAAATTTGCAAAGGTGAAGTACGAATTTTCTAAATGTATTAAACATCAAATGAGAGTTGTCATATTTATAGATGTAGTGGTGGCTGCAGGTTTTGAATTAAACAGGTGCAAACCTGTTTGAACATGTATGAAACCTGTTTGGTTTTGAATTTAAACAGATTTGAATCTGTTGGGTTCAAAATTCAAACAGATAAAAAACAGGAAGGGCCCTGTTTGGGTGTACAGCAAAACCAAACAAGTTTATTTCTGGAATTAATTTGAATTTTGAATTTTATTTTATCAAAAAATAAAATAAAATTCAAATATTTTTGGCCCAAAAAGCTAGGTATTGGGCCAAACAAGCCCAGCCCAACCACACACCCGCGCCCAAGCCCAAGCCCATCCTGACCGACTAGACGGACGGACGGCGCGCGTGTGTGGTGATTTTTGGGTCCAATGGCTCTAGCCCATTTTGCCCATAACCTCCATCTCTAAAACACTTAGGTACCCCTTGGGGCACATCCCAAGTTCCAATCTCATGCCTTATAAACCCATTCAAAACTTCCCACCAAATCAATGTGGAACAAGCCTTATCCAAACCTTTAATGATTTTCCACCAAAACTCCATTTCCATAGAGCATACTTTGGTTTCAGTTTCTCATTTACTCGGTAATGGTTTTGAGTAACCAAATATACCACGTGAATTACAACGCGATATAGAACGCGTTACCATTTTGGCCCGCGAATATCGACGCTTGGGGCCTACCTAAAAAATAGACCAAACTTAGGAAAAAATTCTGATTTTACCCAGAATTTTCCAACCATTTCCAATAATCCCCCACATGAATAGAATTTGATGATAACGGAAATGTAACAATATGCAGACTTTATTGAAAGAGTATAAGTCGAAAATATCTTGCATAAGGATAGGTAGCTTTCAGCCTTGAACCTTCCCTAGTGATAACCTATCGGACTTACTGGCTAACCAATGGACGCGACGCATTGAATTGTTCAGCCGTTTGTGTAAGCCAAGATAATAGATTTCACACAAAATATCTTCTAACACATCGTGGTTCTCACTGTTGTGTTCATTTTGGTCTTGAACGCCCCTGGTTTTCATGAATGTTTCTAGAGAATTTAGCCTCTTCATTCTCATAGAACTGGCCCCAGTTCGACACTCATATAGGTGATTCTTATTGTGAGTATCTCCTTATACTTGTCTTGATTTTATGCCTCAATCAAGATATAAGTAATCATTAAAAGCAAAACTTATCTTTATACCCCTGCATACAACATATGTTGCAGATATCACTCTCACCATAGGAATGGGTAAGGAATTTTAATCCCTTGGTGATTTCTGGCGAGCCATACATAACTTAGTTGTCCCTTTGAACTTAGTTCTTGGGATCTCCAGTCATATAAGTAGGGTTACCATTATGACGACTCTTATATAATAGGCTTTAATCCCATCCCCTTCGATGAACTATACACTAGCCCTTTTGTCAAACCTTTGTTAACGGATCCGCAATATTCTCTTTAGATTTTATATAATCTATTGAAATTATTCCATTTGACAACAATTGCCTTACGGTATTATGTCGACGACGAATATGTCGTGACTTACCATTATACATGTGATTCTGTGCCCTGCCTATTGTAGATTGACCATTACAATGAATGCAAATAGCTGGCACAGGTTTTGGCCACATTGGAATGTCTTCTAAGAAGTAACGAAGTCATTCTGCTTCTTCTCCTGCTTTTTCTAAAACAATAAACTCGGATTCCATTGTGGATCGTGCGATGCATGTTTGTTTCGTGGACTTCCAAGAAACAACAGTGCCTCCCAGAGTAAAGACATATCCACTAGTGGATTTTGAATCTTTAGTATCCGATATCCAATTGGCATCACAATAACCTTCGAGTACTGCTGGATATCGAGTAAAGTTCAAACCATGATCATGAGTAAATCTTAGATATCTAAGAACCCGAATGATCGCCTTCCAATGGTCTTCTCCAGGGTTACTAGTGTACCTACTCAATTTACTGATAGCATAAGTTATATCAGGACGAGTACAATTCATTAGGTACATTAGGCTTCCAATGATTTGGGAGTATTTTAACTGAGACACCGCATCACCTTTATTTTTCGATAAATAAAGACTAATGTCTACAGGTGTCCTAGCTACATTCAAATCATCCTTGATAAATTTATCAAGAATTTTCTCAATATAATGAGATTGAGATAATGCATATCCGTCAGATGTTTTAGTAATTTTCATTCCTAATATAACATCTGCGATCTCCATATCTTTCATATCAAATCTTTTATTAAGCATTTGCTTAGTTAATTTGATCATGTTTTGACTACTTCTAATAATAAGCATGTCATTCACATAAAGACAAACTATAACATATCCTTAGTCAGTGTTTTTAACATAGACGCATTTGTCACATTCGTTTATCTTAAACTCATTAGTAAGCATTGCATGATCAAATTTTTCATGCCATTACTTAGGTGCTTGTTTTAATCCATAAAGAGACTTTACAAGTCGACAAACCTTCTTTTCTTGTCCCGACACTATAAACCCTTCGGGTTGCTCCATATAGATCTCTTCATTTAGATCACCGTTTAAGAAAGCTGTCTTAACATCCATTTGATGTATTTCTAAATTAAACAACGCTGCTATAGAAATAAGCATGCGAATGGATGTTATTCTTGTCACAGGGGAATATGTGTCAAAATAGTCCAGACCTTCCTTTTGTCTGTAACCTTTTACTACAAGTCTTGCTTTATACTTGTCAATTGAACTATCTGCTTTCATTTTTCTCTTGAATATCTACTTATATCCAAGAGGTTTAGAACCTGGTGGAAGATCCACCAATTCCCAAGTATGATTTTGCATAATGGATTCAATTTCATTATTAACAGCCTCTTTCTACAAAGGTGCTTCAGGACTTGTCATTATTGCCTTAAAGCTTTGAGGTTCATTTTCTAACAGGTATGTCAGAAAATCTGGACCAAAGGATTTTGATGTTCTCACTCTCTTACTTCGTCTTAGTTCATCATCAGTTAAATCCTGTTGGTTTAGACCATTACTAGTGTCTTGTGTTTGATTGTCATTAGTCTCTTGACTTCGTGTACAATCATAAGTTCTTTTCTGTGAACTTAATTCCTGTCCTTTCTTGTAAGGAAAGACATGTTCAAAAAACATAGCATTCTTTGACTCTATAATAGTGTTCACATTTATATCAGGTATTTCTGATTTATAAGTAAGAAACTGATATGCATTACTATTCTGAGCATAACCAATAAACACACAATCTACTGTTTTTGGTCCAATCTTAAAGTCTTTTTAGGAACAGGAACTTCAACTTTTGCCAAACACTCCCACACTTTTAAGTATTTGTAGGAAGGTGGTCGACCTTTTCACAATTCATAAGGAGTGCTGTTGGTTTTCTTGTGGGGTATTCTGTTAAGAACATAATTAGCAGACAATATTGCTTCCCCCCATAAGTTCTATGGTAAGCCTGAACTTAATAACATGGCATTCATCATTTCTTTTAGGATTCTATTCTTTCTTTCAGCAATTCCATTTTGCTGTGGAGAATAAGGTGCTGTTATTTGGTGAATAATGCCATGTTGTGCACAAAATTTATTTAATGGTGCATCATATTCAACACCCCTATCAGTTCTAATCATTTTAATGGTTTTACCAAGTTGATTTTTAATTTCTTTTTTGTAGAGTTTAAACATTTCTAAGGTTTCATCTTTACTTCTAAGTAAATAAACATAACAATATCTTATGCAATCATCGATAAATGTTATGAAATACTTTTTGCCTCCTCTAGTTTGAACAAATTTTAGATCACATACATCAGTATGAATTAATTATAGAGGTTCGATTTTCCTTTCAACCAATTTAAATGGAGTCTTAGTTAGTTTCGCTTCTACACAAACTTCATATTTATGATTAGGATTAATTTCAAATTTTGGTATACAATCCAAACCAATTAATCTACACAAAGCATCATAATTTACATGTCCTAATCTACCATACCATAAATTTGACTTAAGAATATAAGCAAAAGATGTGTTATTCTTATTCATAGCAACTTTCGGTACAACTGTCATTACATTCAATTTAAAGAAACCATCACTCATGCATCCCTTACCAACATACATACCACTCTTTGTTAATACAAATTTATCAGACTAAAAAATAAGCCTAAAACCATTTTTATTTAACAAAGAACCAGAAACTAAATTCTTCTGGATGTCAGGTACATGCAGTACGTTGTTGAGGGTCAGTTCTTTCCCTGATGTCATCTTCAAGATCACTTTTCCTTGTCCAGCCACAGTAGAAGTAGAAGAATTTCCCATAAAAAGTTGTTCACCATTTGCAGCCTCATTGTAGGTAGTGAACATTTTCTTGTCCGCACATATGTGACGAGTTGCTCCAGTGTCAACCCACCACTCTTTGGGATTTCCAACCAAGTTAGCCTCAGACACCACAGCAGAGAGGTTGATGTCATTTACTCCGTCAAAGATGTAATCTAATTCAGTTGCATTGGCTTGATTGGTGGTCTTCTTACTTGTACTTCCATGATCCTTCTTAGGGCGGCGGCAGTCAGAAGCTCGATGTCCAGTCTTGCCACAGTTATAGCATTTTCCTTTGAACTTCTTCTTGCTATCGCCTTGTTTAGGACCATCTCCAGTAAACTTCATCTTTTTGTTATGTGGTTTATGAACTTGTTCAACCACATTAGCTTTGGATTCAATAGGATTTTTCCCATTCCTCTTTTCAGCCTTACGGTTATCTTCTTCAATTCTCAGTCTTACAATAAGTTCATCTATGGTCATCTCTTTGCGTTTATGTTTTAAATAATTTTTGAAATCTTTCCAAGCCGGTGGTAACTTTTCCACTAAAGCAGCGACTTGGAAAGACTCGCTTAGAGACATACCCTCAGAATGAATATCATGTAAAATTAATTGAAAACTTTGAACTTGAGAAATTACCGTTTGGGAGTCTACCATAACAAAGTCCAGAAATTTACCGACGATAAATTTCTTCGTGCCGGCATCCTCTGTCTTGTATTGCTTCTCCAAAGAATCCCACAATTCTTTTGCTGTTTTCAGAGGACTGTAAACATTATACAGCATGTTGTCAAGGCCATTGAGGATGTAGTTTCTGCACAGGAAATCTGAACGTTTCCAAGCATCTACAGCGACAACAACTTTCCGATCACTTTCACCCTCTTTAAGTGCTAGAGCCTCTTCATGGAGAAACCGGGCCAAATTAAGAGTTGTAAGATAGAACAGCATCTTCTGCTGCCATCTCTTAAACTCAGTACCGTTAAATTTTTTCGATTTTTCTCCATGATTTATTGGTACATGAACATGATTCTAGATAGAGACCGGTGTTGGTGTAACAATTGGAGTACCACTTCCAGTTGCAGTTTTAGTAGCAGTAGCCATAATCTCTGATTACAAAAATCAGAAAAAATTAAACCACAAATTAATTTTTTATTTACTAAAACCAGAAAATAAATTATTACACAAAATAATTTTATTTTCCTTGTTACTAAAACTAGAAAAATAAAATACCACAATAATTTTCTGTAACACAAATTAATATTCTGCAATTGTTAATAACAAGTATATTACTACTAGTTGTCAAAGAAAAGAGACAGTACATTACTACTATCTGTCAAATAGCATAAACCACTATTTGTTTTTCTAACCAGAATATATCTTTATTATATCACAGAAAATTAAATACAATGAAGATACCAAAAATGGATGTGTCTTAAGATTGTTGGACAATCTTTACTGTATTTAAATAGATTAAATTCTATTGTGTACTAAACAACAACAAGAATATAAAGAAATAAAGGAAATGAGAGAATTTGTTTGATTACAAAAATCAAACTAGAAATAAATAAATAAAAACAGATTTTATTTTGTTACAAAAACAAAAACAAAATTAAAATCTGATTTAACAAACAAATAAAACAGAATAATAAATTAAACAACTTACTTGATTAATTTCTTTTAATAAATATCTGATCAAGTCCAGTGTTTGACATTGTGTCCTTAAAACAGATTCGTCCTCTCCACATTGCTTTCAGAATGTGGACGTCTATCTCCTAGGATGAAATGATCAACTACAAGTAATAGCAGCACTACAAATTGTTTGCCTAACGAACACACCAAGTGTTTATACTTTTTCTCACAAAAATTAAATGCAACAAAATGAAGAATAAATTTGCAGAGGTGAAATACGAATTTTCTGAATGTATTAAACATGAAATGAGAGCTGTCCTATTTATAGATGCAGTGGTGGCTGCAGGTTTTGAATTAAACAGGTGCAAACCTGTTTGAACAGGTATGAAACCTGTTTGGTTTTGAATTTAAATAGATTTGAATCTGTTGGATTCAAAATTCAAATAGATAAAAAACGAGAAGGGCCCTGTTTGGGTGTACAGTAAAACCGAACCAGTTTATTTCCAGAATTAATTTGAATTCTGGATTTTATTTTACCAAAAAATAAAATAAAATTCAAATGTTTTTTGCCCAAAAGGATAGGTATTAGGCCGAACAAGCCCAACCCAACCACGCACCCGCGCCCAAGCCCTAGCCCAGCCTGCCCGGACGGCGGCGGCGCGCGTGTGGTGATTTTTGGGTCCAATGGCTCTAACTCATTTTGCCCATAACCTCCCTCTCTAAAACACTTGGGTTCCTATTGGAGCACACCCCAAGTTCCAATCCCATGCCTTATAAACCCATTCAAAACTTCCCACCAAATCAATATGGGACAAGCCTTATTCAAACCTTTAATGATTTTCCACCAAAACTCCATTTCCATGGAGCATACTTTCCTATTCACTTGGTAATGGTTTTGAGCAACCAAATATACCACGTGAATCACAACGCGGCATAGAACGCGTTACCACTTTGACCCGCGAATATCGACGCACGGGGCCTACCTAAAAAATAGACCAAACTTAGGAAAAAATTCTGGTTTTATCCAGAATTTTCCAACCATTTCCAACAGAAAGTCTATGCTCTAGCTTGCCTTGTTCATGATGAGGCCGTTCTGTCCCGACGGGGAGGGATTATCGCAATAAATGCTGTAAGAAACTCCATTAATGGCTGATGTGCAGTGTAATAACTTTATAGGATCTTTGTCTGCTTATGTGGTTTGTCCTTCTCTTGCCACGTGTTTAGATATCATTGGTTCTTAATGCCATGTTGAGCTCCAGCAATGTTGGGCTTTAGTGTTTGAATTATGTATTGGGCCCTAAGCAGTGGGCTATATCCTTCATGGCCTTACCTGTGTCAAATGTATAAAGGGAGAATGAGCCACTCTCAAAAACATAATAGAATTAAGTTAAAATGGGATTTTAGCAGAAGCCTCTTGCATTGAGTTCTCTGTAGAGAATGAAGTTCAATTAGTTTTATTTTTTTAGCACATATAATTCTTTGTTGGGCCTTTACAAGGTGAGAAAATTTTAAAATAAAAACTTTGTTCTAGTATTGGTTTTCAGAAGGATACACTGAGACCACATTTAGGTAGGATTGATTGTAAGGACCTATATGATCAGTGGTATAACATTGGCACCTAGTGGAACCAAGTCATATGTGTATGGAAAACAAAGGCTCCAACAAAAACAAAATCACTTTCTCTCCAAAAAAAGAGACAAGAAGAACAAAACAAAAACAAAAATAGGACTAGATGTTAATGCTTGTGGACAAATAGTAGTAGACAAGTGAGTGAAAATGGAGAAGAGAGGTGATTTTTAAGTTTTTGTTATCTACAAAACAAAGCAATGAAACAAAAGAGTGAGAGGTGGTGTTCTTTTCCCTTTTTTTTTTTTTTTCCGAGGTTGGAGAGGTTGTGAATTTTTTTTTTTTTTGTAAAGGTTTTATTTTATTTTTGAGGTGGTCATTATAGTCAATTGATCATGAATGTAACATAAATGTTATGTACTAAATTTTTTTTAAAGAGTTTGAATTTATGATATAGATTTAAATTGATATAGTGTGGTTTGATCCATAATGTGTGAGTGATTTTCTGATCACACTGCCCGTTCAGTAATCAGCTAGAGAGCACCTGCAGAATAAATGACACCTGGCTAACCTGCAACAGAAAGAGAAGATTCCGGCGGTGGTTCGTCCACCCGGGGGCACTCCGACGATCAAATCAGTATATCTCTCAAAGATAATCAAGTGCTAAATTCACTGCTTAAAGTATAAATTGCGTACCTTAGACCCATGGGAGTGCCTCTCTTTTATAGTTTACTCAATCCTAGTCCCACTAGAAGCCTGACTTCTATGGACTCCTATTCAGTGCTTACTTTGGACTCTACAAGAGATAAGGATAGACTCCCTAAGAATATTGTCCTTATCCATCTTGAAGTCTTTCTTCATTTCAGGACTCTTGTTCTTTATCTGCTCATCTCAGATTCCAATATCTTCGGAGGTAACCTCGGCAACACCGAGATAACCTCGGCAAATGACCAGGACACGTGGCACCTCGGCTGACACGTCGGCGTCACCTTGCCACGTGTCGGTACCCAAAAAATATTTCCCCACAACTGCCCCCTAGGTTCTATTACCTCGGTATTCTGAGGTGATGGAACCTACATCGGTACTTCCTTCAAGTACGTCGGCTTAAAGTATCCCAGCCGACGTCATCATCATAGGCCGACATGTCTTCTAAAAGATCATGGACTCCAAGAGCTCCCTTATGAACTTCTTCATGCGTGTGAGCTGTCAAGCATCGCTTTTCAACCATTTCCCTTACGCGTTTGACCCTCATTGGATCGTGTTTCTGACGCGCCTGTAAGCTGTCTTGCGTCTGTGCGCGCCGTCTGATGTATGCGTTGTTCTAGGCGCACTAACTGCTCCGTTTTGCCACCGTTTCAAATTTTTGACAAAACCTTTCCCCCTTTCTCATTTTTTCACTTTTGCATTCGATTTCTCTTCGTCTTTTCTCTCCCTAGTTCTTGAACACTAGGAATGGCAACGGGGCGGGGCGGGGCCGGGGATCACACTCCCCGTCCCCGATCCCCGATGGTGGAAATACCCCCGTCCCCGACCCCGATCCCCGACGGGGAACCCATAACCACCCCCGTCCCCGTCCCCTAACGGGGATCGGGTTTCCCCGACCCCGAAATTCCCCGACCAAAAAATTAAAAACATTGATCAACATGTTCATCAACAAACAGAGAGATTTTTTCAACAACAGATCAACAAACAAAATTTTTTTTAACACACATTACAAACACGAACAAAAAAATAATAATAATAATAATCTGTATGTATACATTACAGATCTGTTCAACACACTGTGTTACACACACACACACAACAGATATATTTTTCATCAACAGATATAATATAATATAATATCAACATCTCAACATCAACAGATCATTAACAAAAGATCAACTACACAAAAAAAAAAAAAAAAAAAAAAATGATAGCAAGACAGATCTGAGAGAGAGATGAGAGGCAGATGAGCTTGATCGAGCAGATCTGAGGGACGACGGCCACGGCAGAGCAACGGCGTCAGCTCGATCGAGCAGATCTGAGAGACGACGGCCACGGCAGAGCAACGGCGTCAGCAGATCGAGTCGACGAAGGAGGTAGGGGCGTCGGAAGAGGCAACGGTGTCGGCAGAGGGAGAGAGAGAGAGAGAGAGAGAGAGAGAGAGAGAGAGAGAGAGAAGTGGGTTTGTAAGGGAGAAGAGAGAGAGTCGTAGGAAGGGTGGAGATCGGCAGTGGGAGGAGGGAGGTCGGCGGTGGGAGATGGAGATCTGCGTAAGGTTTTAGAGAGAGGGAGAGAGAGAGAGATGAGAGGAGATGAGTGAGACCGAGTCAGTGTGAGGTTGTGTGTGTAAGTGAAGGGAAAGGGCTGATTTGTATATATATATATGGAGGGGTAAAACGGTAATTTTGCTTCGGGGAAAATTCGGGGCGGGGACGGGGACGGGCCGGGGCTTGAACACTGATCACCGTCCCCGGCCCGAAACTGTTCGGGGATTAAGTTTTAAATACCATCCCCGTCCCCGCGGGGATATTTTTCGGGGAAAACCCGCTTAAATCGGGGTCGGGACCGGGGATCCCCGTCGGGCCGGTTTTGAATTGCCATCCCTATTGAACACGCTATTGTTTCAGTCATCAAGCTCTGCAATTGCCTTCCTGTCTCCCTTCCTGTGAAGCTTTCGTCGTTTTGCTACATCTGTAACTGTCGTCTAACTTCGGCAATCTTCATACCGGCTCCATTTTTTCTGGTAAGCAACTGTTTCTTTCGTTTTCAATTCCTTTGACATTCCTCATTACTTGTCGTTTATTACTGCTTTGTTCAAACATTTATCTTGCGAACCATATATCTGAATGTATTTATTCCATGATTCTGCTTTTGCCCAAATCTTGATCACACGCACTGTTTCACCACTTTCTTGCGCTTTTGTCACTGCTCTTGACCTTATACTCCTTGTATTTTCTGTGCTTTGATAGCCCCACCTCTGTTCTTGATTCTGAAACTTCATTCTTGTTTTTCTGTTTTCCAGATTTGTGCCTTCAATCTTCATCTTCATAGATTTAGGTTTGGGATTTGACTGTAGAACCTATCAAAACTAAAACAATCTTCACAAATTCTTGCACCAATACAAACCTAGGTTTTAGCCGAGGTTCACAAAACCTTTTTTAGATCATCTCTCTTCTGAAACCCAGTCCTTTTAATTTAAGCCGACGTCATGGGTATGTGGAGGCATAGGGTAAACACCCCAACCAAACTTGAATTTTTTAGACAGGAGTTTGAAATCCCAGCCGATGTCCATCTGAGGTTGGCTGGGAATGATGACTCCATCATGCCTACTGACGACTCCATGCCCTTCCCCGTAATTGCCTTTATCGAGTGTCCCACTCAACATCCTGTTTCGCGAGATTCTCTATTATTATAAGTTGAACCCCATGCAACTTGCTATAAATTCTTACCGAGTGATCAACGGTATCATAGCCTTAGCTAAACAGGAAAACGTTAGGATCACTTTAGCCGACGTTCAATACTGCTATACCATGTGCAGCCTTAACTTGAAAGAAAAAGGCTACATTTATTATCTTAAGCCGAGATCCACGGAGTTCAAAATCGTAGCCGACCTCCCAGACTCCAATAAGGGGGCTGGAGACGATTACCTCATTGCCTCAGGAAATTGGGAGTTTGCTCCAGATGAGGATCCCCACCTCTTCCCTCTACCTCGATCAATTTTAGAGGGCAAGGGTAAGAGCCCAATGTTAATACTTGGTTGTTTCTTTTCAAGTCTTTAATACTTTACCTGTTTCTAATGTCTGTTTTCCCCTTGCAGCTCTCCGTCAGCCACCAAAGAACTTTCGCCAATCCTTTGTTCTCAGCGAGGATTTGAAAAAACTCTTGGACTTGCCAGTCCAAAAACGAAAGGCGCCATTACTTCTCAACTTTATTCCGACATATAAATCTACTCTTCCCGACGTTCCCAAGAGAAAAAAAAAGAGCTTATCTCCTCCCTCTGCCACAACTCCACAAGCCGGATCAACATCTCGGGCTGATCAGGGGTCAACATCCGATCTAGTAGAACAGCCGTCTACTTCGGCTCAATATCTAATCCCACCATCTCAACGCAAACGTCGCCGATGTCTTGTTCTTGCAGCCGAGATGGGTCGCGCAAAACCTGTGGCCAAAGATCTTTTAGCCAGTATCCCAACCGACGTTGATACTCTACCAACTCAAACGCAGCTTCCACCCAAGCCAAAAAGAGTCAAGAAGGCTCAACCAAAGGCCAAAGTGACTCAGGCTGAGACTGAAGACACTTTGCCAATTTCCCAGCTGGCTCCAAGCGAAAAAAACTGCCTCTGTCCCTACGAAGAGGTCCGCTGAAGCCCTTCCCTCCGAATCCACCAAGTCGAAAAGGCCGAGGTCATCTGCAACGACCTCGGGGTCAAAGAAGCCTGATGTCCCCTGGGCCTTTGAAATAACTTTGGAAGATAAGCCTGTAATGGCTAGTGACAGCGCCGACGATATAAATGTCGGCGTCGCACTTAGCACTGCACTGCTTCTCCTAGGCGACTTGGAACGAAACGCCGGGTTTAGTGAGTATGAAAACTACGCTTTGATGCTGCAACACTCTGTTCAAGTAAGTGTTTTTGTCTGGTACTTTTTTCTTTCTTTCTCTTTATTTTACACTTAGAATATTTTTCTAATACTTTTGTTTTCTTCCAGGCCATCCAGCATGCCCACTCTTTCTCCATGCAATCTTTTCAGAACCGTGAAAAGTTAGCCGAGAAAAATAGGGAAGTTATCTCGCTTCAGAAAACAAATAAGGGCCTACAGTCAAAGATGAAAGTGCTGGAGGACCAGGCCGAGGTCGCCATCAAGGAGAGGGATAATGCCGAGGAAAAAGCCGGTGCTGCCGAGGCAGTAAATAAAGTTTTTCAAGCCCAGCTAAAAGAGGCCGAGGATAAGGTGGCCCAGGCCCAAAACGAGCTTGAAGATGCCTTGGCCATTAAAGCGGGCGAAATAAAAGATGCCGATGAAAAGGCCTATAATCAGGGTATGGCCGATGTGACAGAAGCCTATGAGTAACAAGTGAAGCAGGCATGCAACAGGGGTTTCTCCCTTGGTTGGATGTCCCTTCTTAAGAAGCTCAATGTCCCTGAGGACTCGCCTCTTCGGAATGCCGGCGTCATTCCTCTTCCATTCCCTCCGCCGCCACCTCCAGCTCAATCTGAAGATGATTCTGAATCTGAGGACCAAGATGAGGATGAGGGCCTTGGTGAGGAAACCCAAGGAGGTCGTTGGGGCCAAGTCCCCTCCTCAAACTGAGCAAGTTCTTGACTTGACTCAAGATGAGGAGGTTGAGGAGGTTCCTAAGGAGACTGCCTTTGAGCAGGTATTATCCGACGTTCCTCTGGTCGACAAAAGTGTTGATGAAACAATTGCTCAAATTGATGTCGAGATTGCGGTGGAGAAGGCAGCCGAGGTAGCTTCTCAACAGTCCGCCGACGTCCAAACTCAGCCTGCTGCCGATGTTGAAGAATCTTAGTTTTCATGTTTTTCTTCTTTTGTATTTTGTACTCTTGTACTTTTTGTTTTTCAGACAATGTAAGCTTTGTAAATGGTCGACGTTCCTCTTTGTTCTTTTAGATGTCTAATTCAACCTCCCTTCTCTTGGATGTTTGTTGCCTTTGTCTTCTCTTGACTGTTTCTGCATGATTCTATACTTAGAATTTTTTGCAAGTCTTTCCTTCTTTGTGCAACCTTCTCGGGGTGAATTACCTCGGTTAAAAATGATATCGGCTAATCTTTAACTTGTAAATTGCTACAAATTTCAACAAGTGTTTAAATAATAATTTCGGTTTTAATCTTCAACTTGTAAATTGCTACAAATTTCAACAAGTGAAGATAAACAATTATATCAGCTTAACTTCAACTTGTAAATTGCTACAAATTTCAACAAGTGTTAAGCATCACTTCAGTTTAATTTTTAACTTGTAAATTGCTACAAATTTCAACAAGTGAAGATAAACAATTATCTTGGTTTAACTTCAACTTATAAATTGCTACAAATTTCAACAAGCGTTAGCATTACTTCGATTTAACTTCAACTTGTAAATTGCTACAAATTTCAACAAGTGAAGATAAACAATTATCTCGGTTTAACTTCAACTTGTAAATTGCTTAAAGAAGTGTTAAACAATTCTCTCTTCTTTCTGCCCCCTAATGTGAACCTGAGTTCCACTTGGGTTCTCATTATTCAAAAAACATTATTATGCATAGTTTCACAAGTCGTGGAGAATTCTGCTTAAGATTTTATTGATGACATCGACAAAAAATAAAGCAACATCTAATGATAGAAAAATTTTAAATTACAAGTGTTCCAGGGTCTTGGTAATGCTTTGCCTTCACTATCGTCAAGCCGATATGCCCCATTGCCCAATGCCGAAGTGATTCTCTAGGGTCCTTCCCAGTTTGGGCCAAGCTTGCCCTCCCTGGGATCCTTCTTGTTGCCGACGACTTTTCTCAGGACTAGGTCGCCGACTTGAAATTCCCTAGGATTAACCTTCTTGTTATAAGCTCTAGCAAGCTGTTACTGATATGCTGCAAGCTGTATGGCAGCTTTCTCTCTTCTTTCTTCTAGAAGGTACAGATCTCGGGCTAAGAGTACATCATTAGTTCCGTTCTTAACTCCCTAGGTTCTGATACCTGGGATGCCGATCTCCAATGGAATGACTGCTTCTGTGCCATAAGCCATGGCAAAGGGTGATTTCCCTGTTGATCTTCTCGGCGTAGTCCGATATGCCCAGAGTACATTGGGTAATTCGTTTACCCACTTCCCTTTTGCCGCCTGCAGCGTCTTCTTTATCCCATCCAGAATTACTTTGTTAGATGCTTCTGCTTGTCCATTGCTTTGTGAAAAACTTGGGGTTGAAAAATAGTTCTTGATCTTAAACTTTGCACAGAAGTTTTTGATCAGCTTACTGTCAAATTGAGTCCCATTGTCTGCAACAATTGCTCTTGGAATCCCAAATCTGGTGATGATATTTCTCCATATAAAGTTCTTGACATCCACATCTTGGATCTTGGCAAGAGGTTCTGCTTCTATCCACTTTGTGAAGTAATCTGTTGCTATCAGCAAGTACTTCCTTTGCCCAGTTGCTTGGGGCAATTGCCCAATGAGATCCATTCCCCATTGGGCAAATGGCCAAGGGCTGGATACAGGGTTTTAGGTCAGCAGTTGGCTGGTGAATCAAAGGTGCAAACCTTTGGCATTGTTCACACTTCTTCACATAGGCTTCTGCATCTTTTTGCATGTAGGGCCACCAATACCCCTGGGTAATGGCCCTGTGAGCTAGCGATCTGCCCCCAGTGTGGCTTCCACAAATTCCTTCATGAATTTCATATAAAAAATCTTCAACCTGCAGAGGGTGTACGCACCTTAAAAGGGGTCCAGTGAAGGACCTTCTGTAGAGATGTCCTTCTGCTGTCAGACTGAATCTTGCCAACTTCAATCTGATCTTGTGTGCCTCCTTCTGGTCTTCTGGCAGCTTTCCTTCTTTCAGGAACGCAACAATTGCGTCCATCCAGCTTGGTCCCATGTCTACGCACATTGCTTCGCGCTCTGTGGTTACTGGTTCAATGCTCGGGCCCGACAAGTATTCAATCATTATTGTCCTTACTTTTCCTGGTTGTATTGCACTAGCTAGGTTGGCCAATGCGTTGACATGGTTGTTATCATCTCGGCTGACCTGAAGCAGTCTGTAGTTCTGGAATAAGGCTGCCAGCCTGATGACCTCTTTTGCGTAGGCCGACATTCTTTCATCTCGGGCTGCAAACTCGCCCGTTGTTTGGTTAACTATCAACTGTGAGTCACAAAAAACTATTATCTCATCTTCTTGTACTGCTGCTGCCAGCTTCAGTCCTGCAATCAATGCTTCATATTCTGCCTCATTGTTTGAGGCCTTGAACCCCAATCGAATGGACTGTTTCAATATTTCTCCATGCTGGAGATATCAGTACTATTCCTGCCTCCGCTCCTTGTCAGTTTGAACTCCCATCAACGAACAATTGAAAGGAATCACCGATGTAAATGCTGCAGGGTTTGGGTTTCTCTTCTTTCCTTTGTTCTTTAGCCTTTGGCTGGGCTTCTGCTTGTTTGTTTGGACATTGTCTGTCTTGGCTCGACGGAGCCCGATGTTTGATGGACTCTGGCGTGAACTCAGCCACGAAGTCGGCCAAAACCTGGCCTTTGATTGCAGTTCTGGGCCTGTACTCCAGATCATACTGGCCTAGGGCGACTGCCCATCTGGCTATTCTTCCTGTCAAGTCTCCCTGCTGTAATAGGGACTTTAATGGATGCTATGTCAGTACCACAATTTTATGGGCCTGGAAGTAATGGTTTAACTTCTTTGAAGCCATTACTAGAGCCAGTGCCAATTTCTCTAAGGGTAGATACCTTGTTTCTGCGTCGGCTAGGGTTTTGCTTACATAGTACACAGCTTTTTGCTCCCCTTTTTCTTCTCGGATTAGTACTTGCGCTAATCGCATGTTCTGAAACTGCTAAGTACAGGAACAGCTCCTCCCCAGGTTCTGGATTTGAAAGAACTGGAGCTGTGGTTAGGTTACTTCTTCAGATCGGCTAATGCTTCTTCGCACTCCTCTGTCCAGAGAAAGTCTGTGGTTTTCTTCACTAATTTGAAGAAAGGTTTGCACTTGTTTGAGCTTCTGTTTATAAACCTGTTCAGGGCTGCAGCCCTTCCAGTTAGCATCTGCACCTGTTTTGCCGACGTCGGGCTCTTTAGCTCTAGGATGGCCTTGATCTGATCTGGGCTAGCCTCAATGCCCCTCCTAGTCACCAGGTATCCTAGAAACTTACCAGATCCAACTCCAAATGCACACTTCGATGCATTGAGTCGGAGCCGATATGTCTTAAGGATTTCAAAGACTGCTTGTAGATCGGCAAGATGTCCCTCAGGCTCCTTGGTCTTAACGACCATGTCGTCGATGTAGACCTCTACTGTTCGGCTAATCAGGTGCTTGAACATCTTGGTTACCAATCTTTGGTAGGTGGCCCCTACGTTTTTCAATCCAAAGGGCATTACTCTGTAGTAGTATAGCCCTTTGGGAGTGATAAATGCAGTCTTCTCTTCATCTGCTGGGTCCATAGCTATCTGGTGATACCCCCTGTAGGCATCCAGCAAGCTCATCCTTCCATGCCCCGAGGTGGCATCCACTAGCTGGTCAATCTTAGGTAGAGGGAAGCTGTCCTTGGGGCAGGCTTTGTTTAAACTGGTAAAGTCTACATAGACCCTCCATTTACCGTTCTTCTTCTTTACCACCACCGTATTGGACAGCCATGTCGGGTAGTGAACTTCTCTAATGGC